>ML254653.1:0-48018 GCA_005239495.1 Nicotiana undulata | reverse complement strand
GGGTTGGTGTTTTTGGGTGGGGGGGGGGGGGGGATTAGCAATGTGATTAACGTTATTAAGGTAATTATTAGGGTGCATGAGATTTAAAAATCATCCGACACGTGATTATTGGTTACATGCAAAGTTGTCACCTCCTTTGTTGTGTATTCAGATGGGGTTTTCACGTTTATTGTTTCTTTTTTATTTTGAGCTATGGGCGGATTCAACAAAGCCAACTATCTATTTTCATTAGTAATGCCATTAACTGGAGAAAAAAACTTATCATTATGAGTGATCTTTTTCTTGGATTAATTTTGATTGCTAATAGGATTATTGTTAGCATTGATAAGTTGAGAAGGACAAACGTACCTGGAACCCCATGTGAAGTGGAATTAACCATACCTGGATTTTGGCCTGCCACATTCTTTTTGTCATTGGTTCTTTTTTTTCTTCTTATAAAGCTGACCGTCTGCCAAACCCCTTCATTCATTACCTGTATATCAATATCATTACTAGATTGGGGAGTCGAATGGATTGGCAAAGCTGGTGTCTTGACTCGCGTGGTTTTAATATGTGGTCATTTAATTGATATGTGACCTAATCTCCCACAAGCTTTGCATAAAATATTTTCACCTTCATACTGGATATAACGACCCGACCGGTCACTTTAAGAGTTTGAGCCCCGAACCTCTAATAACTGCTTTCCCCGATGTTTGCTTCTGCTTTTGGGACTTGCCGAAGTGATTAGTTATGGAATTCGGAGAGTTTTATAACACCTAGTCCCTGATTATGAGTTTAAGCCTTAGAAATTGGATGTAGTCGGAAGTGTGTGAAGACGGATCAAGAATGGAATTTTGTGCACTCTGTTAGCTCCGTTGAGTGATTTTGGGGTTAGGAGCGCGTTCGGAATGTGTTTTCGAGGTCATTAGTAGATTTAGGCTTGAATTAGTGAAAGTTAGATTTTCGGCGAATTCGGCCGATAGTTGAAATATTGATATTGGACACGGAATGCAATTCTGAGAGTTGCCGTAGGTTCGTGGTGTAATTTGTGACCTGTGTGTCAGATTTGAGGTCATTCGGACTAGGTTTGACGTGTTTCGGTATCACTTGTGGATTTCGAAAAAATGCTAAGTTCTTAGTCTAGAATTCATGCTTAATTCTTGTTTTTGGTGTTATGTGATGTGGTTTGAAGGCTCGACTAAGTCCGAATGATGTTATATGACTGGTTGATTGTTTTTGGTTGAGGTCCGAGGGCCTCGGGTGTGTTTCGGATGCTCAACGGGAAGGATTTTGAACTTAAGAAGTTGCTGGTGTTGTTGAACCTGTCATTTTCGCACCTGCAGATTTTGGACCGCAGGTGCAGTTCCACAGAAGCGAGGAGAGGAGTCGCAGGTACAATCTTAGGCTTAGGGGTCAGAGGTCGCAGATGCAGAATCTGGCATTTAATAAATTTTCGCAGATGCGGGACCTCAGCCGCAGAAGCGGGACCGCAGATGCGGTGGGCCCCTCGCAGAAGCAGAAATTGCTTGTCAGAAATATGAAAAATCGAGGGTTTGAGTTCATAACTTCTAAAATCAATTTGGAGCTCGGGAATAGGCGATTTTGTGAGGATTTTTAAGAGGAGATCAGTAGGTAGCATTTCCTAAACCTATTTCATTTACATTTCATCAATCTATAGTAAGTTCTTCAATCTAATTAAGGAATTTGTGGGGAAAAGTTTGAAAATGGGAGAAAAGTTCCCCAACTGAAATTTCGATAATTTAATGGGATTTTGATGTCGGATTTTAATTATTCTTGTTCGAGTGTGTTCGTGAGTGAATGGGTGCTCTAAATTGGTAGATTTTACTTGATTCTGAGGCGTGGGTCTGGGGGGACCTATTGGGGCAATTTTTCCTAATTTTGCGTATTACCTTCGAATTAATTAGTTAGATTAACTACTTGAAGTTATATTTACATTATGCAATTGAGTTGAATATATTTGGGCCATTTGGAGTCTGGTACTCGTGGTAAGAATGTGATTTCGAGTTGATTTGAGCGGTCAAGGTAAGTGGCTTGCCTAACTCTGTGTTGGAGATTTTCCCTTAGGTTGTTTTGACATTTAATTTTATGTGGAACCGTGTACGTGAGGTGATGAGTACGTACATGGGCCATTATTGCAAAAATCCCATTTTTCCTTCGAAAAATTATAAATTGTCTTTCTCCTATTACATTGCTTTAATGTGTTAAATTGTTTAACATAGATTAGGAAACCATGCTTACCTGTTTAATAATAAATTGCCTATCTGACACTCTGTGCGCCATGTTTAGTTAGCTTATTGCTTTTTCTCTACCTGCGATTTGATGAACTGTTGAAATTGTTGCCTTATTAGTCAATTATTTCGCATCACATATTTAAATTGGGACTAGGGACGTAATAAGGAAGATCCCCCAACACTACATATTTGTTTTGGGACTACAGACGTGTTCCGGGAGATCCCCCTATACTGCATAATCACTTAGAACTGCGGGACTGTATCCCAGGAGATTCCACCTTGTGTTACATTGTTCTGAGCCGAGGGCTCTCTTTACTGTTATGTTTTAGAATATTTTCTTTAACTTTTTACTGTAGGAATTCCTTATCTTTCGTAATGTTTTAAATTGATTTATATAAAAATCCAGTAGAGCACTTACTAGGTACCAAATGTGGTGTACTCATGCCCTTTCCTGCACATATTTTTCGTGTGAAGATCCAGGTATGAGTAATCAGTCGCGTGGCTAGTTGTTGTTTCTATTTCCAGGTGACCGCAAGGTATTTCTGCCGTGTTCGCAGAATCCTCAGAGATTTTTCCTATGTACTTTTTCAGTTTTGTTTAGAGCTACAGTAGCGTAGAAGCTGTGACTGTATTGTGACAATCTGGGTGTTTGGGGTTTATATTTTGTACGAGCCAAGCGGCATCGTTATGATTATTCAGATTTTGTCCTTTATTTCTTTATTTATCGTATTTTTAATTAAGTCTTATATGTAAATTAGGCTTACCTAATCGTAGAGATAGGTGTCGTCACTATAATTTTTGGAGGGTAAAATGGGTCGTGACAAGTTGGTATCAGAGCGTCTAGGTTCATAGGAGTCACAAGTCAAAAGCCGATTTATTAGAGTCTCGCAGATCGGTACGGAGACGTACGTATCTATCTTCGGGAGGCTATGTAATTTCTAAGAACAATCATATTCCTTGGATTTCCTTGTCGTGCGAGTTATTGACATCAGAAATTCTAAAACTCCATTCTATTATTCTCACAGATGGTTAGGACCCGTACCGGGAGGATCGACGATCAGGCACCGGAGCCCCCAGTCAGAGCCGCTAGAGGCAGGGGCGGGGACGAAGGATGAGCACGCGGTGCAGCCCGAGCACTTACGAGAGCAGCGACGGAGGAGCCCACAGCAGCTCCAGCTGGAGGGCCAGCACATGAGGGTCCTATTGCTACTCCAACCCTCCATGAGACTTTGGCTCAGTTCATGAGCATATTCATCACTCTAACTCAGGCTGGGCTACTTCCGATAGCCCCAGCCATATCTTAGGCCAGGGGAGGGGCACAGACTCTCGCAGCCCGCACTCTTGAGCAGAGGGTCCATGTTGATCAGGCTCCAGAGTACATTCCTATACCCCCAGTGATTCCAGCTCAGCATGAGGCCAGGGTAGCTGCTTCTAAGGCAGAGCAGCTCAGACTTGAGAGGTACAAGAAGTTCCACCCACCTACTTTCAGCGGACTAGATTCAGATGATGCTCTGGGATTTCTTGAGGAGTGCCATCATATTCTCCGCACTATGGGTATTGTGGAGCAAGTGGGGTTTCTTTCACCGCTTTCCAGCTGAGGGGAGATACATATTAGTGGTGGAGTGCCTATGAGCTAAGTAGTCCAGACGAGGCAGCTTCACTTACTTGGACTCAGATTTTAGAGATGTTTCTACGATAGTATGTCTCATAGAGCTTTAAGGATGCTTGGCGCGCAGAGTTTGAGTAGTTGCGCCAGGGTGCTATGACTGTGTCGGAGTATGTAGTCCGTTTCAGTGAGTTAGCTCGTCATGCACAGGCTTTGGTTGCCACGATCAGAGAGAGGGTTCGTCGCTTTATCGAGGGACTCCACCCCAGTATTCGGACCAGTATGGCCAGAGAGTTAGAGATGGATATCACTTATCAGCAGGCAGTGAGTATTTCGAGGAAGGTGGAGGGCATGTTTGCTCGGGAAAGAAAGGAGAGAGAGGCCAAGAGATTTCAAGAGACTAGTCACTATTCGGGAGCTCCTGCACCAAAAGCACGCTATGGTAAGGGCTTTGTGAGTCACCCTGTTCATTCAGCTCTCCGAGCAGCCAGTGGTATTCCAGCTCCTCCTAGACCTCAGAAGCCTTATTATGCACCACCGATATCTAGTATGCCTCCTGCTCGAGGTGCTATTACCGGCCAGTCCAGCAGGCCAGTTCAGAGTTAGCCTCAGCCGCAGCGTCCTCCGAGGGGTTTTTTTCAGTGTGGTGACACTCTCACATGGTTAGATATTGCCCCAGAGCTAGGAGGGGTGCATCATCTCAGACTTATTAGCCTCCACGTGTTCCACCGGGTCCTTCGGCTATTCTTCCAGCCCCAGCTGCTACTCCACCTCCTCAGCCTGCTCGAGGTTGAGGTCGAGGTCTCCGTAGAGGGGGATGCCAGGCAAGGTACTATGCCCTTCCTGCCCGTTCAGAGGCCTTCGCTTCAGATTCAGTTATCACAGGTAACGTCCCTATCTGTCATAAGGATGCATCAGCATTATTTGACCTAGGCTCTACGTATTCATATGTGTCTTCTTATTTTGCTTCGCATTTGGGGATATCTCGGGATTCTTTGAGTTCCCCAATTTATGTTTCTACTCCCGTGGGAGATTCTCTCGTTGTGGATCGCGTATATCAGTCGTGTTTGATTGTTCTTAGTGGTTTTGAGACCAGAGTTGATTTGTTATTGCTCAGCATGGTAGATTTCGATTTTATCTTGGGCATGGACTGGTTGTCGCCCCATTACGCTATTCTTGATTGTCACGCTAAGACCGTGATGCTGGCTATGCCAGGTATACCGAGATTAGAGTGGATAGGTATCTTAGAGTATACCCCCGTAGAGTCATTTCTTTTCTTAAGGCTCAACGGATGGTTGAGAAGGGGTGTGATGCGTATTTGGCCTATGTGAGAGATGTTAGTGTTGATACCCCTACAGTTGAGTCAGTCCCAGTAGTGAGGGACTTCCCTGATGTATTTCTAGCTGATCTTCCGGGTATGCCACCCAATAGAGATATTTATTTCGGCATTGATTTGTTGCCTTACACTCATCCCATTTCTATTCCTCCCTATCGTATGGCTTCTCCTGAGTTGAAGGAGTTGAAGGAGCAGTTGTAGGAATTGCTTGATTAGGGTTTCATCAGGCCCAATGTATCACCTTGGGGGGCTCAGTATTATTTGTGAAGAAAAAGGATGGTTGATGCGTATGTGTATCGATTATCGGCAGCTGAACAAGGTTACAGTGAAGAACATGTATTCTTTGCCTCGCATTGATGATTTATTTGACCAGTTACACGGTGCCAGGGTATTTTCCAAGATTGAATTGCGTTCTGGCTATCATCAGTTGAAGATTTGGGAGCCGGACATCCCCAAGACCACCTTCAGGACCGGATATGTTCACTATGAGTTTCTTGTCATGTCATTTTGCCTGACCAATGCCCCAACAACCTTTATGCATTTGATGCACAGTGTGTTCCAGGCTTATCTTGATTCCTTCGTCATTGTGTTTATTGATGACATTCTGGTATATTCCAGGTGTCGGGAAGATCATGAGCAGCACTTGAGGACCGTGCTTCAAACTTTGGCGGAGAATAAATTATATGCAAAATTTTCGAAGTGTGAGTTCTAGCTTGACTCAGTGGCATTCTTGGGGCACGTGGTGTCTTGTGATGGGATCAAGGTGGATCCGAAGAAGGTGGAGGCGGTCCAGAGTTGGCCTAGACCATCATCATCTACGGAGATCCGCATTTTCCTTGGTTTGGCAGGGTACTATCGCCTCTTTGTAGAGGGATTTTCATCTATTGCAGCACCTATGACCAGACTGACCCAGAAGGGTGCTCCGTTTAGGTGGATTGAGGAGTGTGAGGAGAGATTTCAGAAGCTCAAGACAGCCTTGACTACAGCTCCAATGTTGGTATTACCTATAGGTTCAGGGTCCTATAAAGTCTATTGTTATGCCTCGAGGATTGTCCTTGGAGCACTATTGATGGAAGACGGTAGGGTGATTGCCTACGCGTCCAGACAATTGAAGGTACATGAAAAGAACTATCTGGTACATGACCTAGAGTTGGCAGCTATTATTCACGCCCTCAAGATCTGGCACCATTTTTTGTACGTTGTTCCCTGTGAGATTTACACTTATTCAGGCAGAAGGACCTTAATTTGTGTCAGCGGAGGTGGTTGGAGCTACTCAAGGACTATGACATCACTATATTATACCACACGGGGAAGGCCAATGTTGTGGCCGATGCCTTAAGTCGTCGGGCGGAGGGTTTGGGGAGTTTGGCATATCTTCTGACAGCTGAGAGGCCCTTAGCCTTGGATGTTCAGGCCTTAGCTAGTCAGCTCGTGAGATTGGACATTTTAGAGCCTTATCGGGTATTAGCTTGTGTGGTTGCTCGACCTTTTCTTTATGACCTCATCAGAGAGCGATAGTACAATGATCCCCACCTTATGGTTTTTCAAGACAGGGTCCGGCGAGGTGATGCCAGAAATGTGACTATATGTGATGATGGCGTGATGATGATGCAGGTTCAGATCTATGCGCCCAATGTGGATGGGCTTCGGGAGCTGACTCTTGAGGAGGCCCATAGCTCACGGTACTGTATTCATCCGGGTGGCGCGAAGATGTACCAAGACCTGAGATAGCACTATTGGTGGAGAAGGATGAAAAATGATATAGTTGGATTTGTGGCCAAGTGTCTCAACTGTCAGCAAGTCAAATATGAACATCGGAGACCATGGGGATTACTTCAGCAGATTGAGCTCCCAGAGTGGAAGTGGGAGCGGATCACCGGGGACTTTGGGGTTGGACTTCCTCAGACTTTGAGAAAGTTCGATGCTATTTGGGTGATCATGGATCGGCTGACCAAGTCAGCCCATTTCATTCCAGCGTTGACTACTTACTCCTCAGAGAGGTTGGCTGAGATTTATATTAGGGAGATTGTCCGCCTTCACGGTATTCCAGTATCTATCATTTCAGACAGAGGTACACAATTCACATCATGATTCTGGGGAGTTGTTTAGCAGGAGTTGGGTATTAGGGTAGAGTTGAGCACAACCGTTCACCCTCAGACGGACGGGCAGTCCGAGCGCACGATTCAAATTCTTGAGGATATGCCTCGTGCCTGTGTGATAGAGTTTGGAGGGTCAATGGGACAAATACTTTCCACTTGCATAGTTTGCTTATAATAACAGTTACTAGTCCAGCATTCAGATGGCACCGTATGAGGCTTTGTACGGTAGGCGGTGCCGGTCCCCAGTTGGATGGTTTGAGCTAGGCGAGGCCCGCTTGTTGGGTACATATTTAGTCCAGGATGCCCTGGATAAGGTGAAGGTGATTCAGGAGAGACTTCGTACAGTCCAGTCCAGGCAGAAGAGTTATGCGGACCGGAAGGTTCGTGATTTGGCATTTATGACTGGTGATTGGGTTTTGCTTCGGGTATCGCCAATGAAGGGCGTCATGAGGTTCGGGAAAAAAGATCAGCTGAGTCCGAGGTTCATTGTCCCTTTTGAGATTTTTTGATGCGTTGGGGAGGTTGCTTATGAACTTGCCTTGCCTCCCAGCCTAGCATGGGTTAATACAATATTCCACGTCTCTATGCTCTGGAAGTATCACGGTGATCCGGATCATGTATTGGATTTCAGTTCAGTCTAGTTGGACAAAGATCTATCTTATGTTGAGGAGCCAGTAGCCATTTTGGATAGGCGGGTCAGAAAGTTCAGGTCGAAGAATATTGCATCGGTAAAGGTTCAGTGGAGGGATCAGCCGGTCGAGGAGGCAACTTGGGAGACTGAGCAGGTTATGCGCATCTAGTACCCTCATCTTTTCACAGCTTCAGGTATGTCTTTGTACTAGTTTGAGGACGAACAGTTTTCTTAAGAGGGGGAGAATGTAACGACCTGGCCGGTCGTTTTGAGAGTTTGAGCCTCGAACCCCTAATAACTTTTTCCCCCCACATTTGCTTCTGCTTTTGGGACTTGTAGGAGTGATTAGTTATGGAATTCGGAGAGTTTTGTGACACCTAGTCCCTGGTTATGAGTTTAAGCCTTAGAAGTTGGACCGCAGTCGGAAGTGTGTGAAGACGGATCAAGAATGGAATTTCCTCGACTCCGTTAGCTCCGTTGAGTGATTTTGGGGTTAGAAGCGTGTCCGAAATTTGTTTTCGAGGTCTGTAGTAGATTTAGGCTTGAATTAGTGAAAGTTAGATTTTCGGCGAAATCAGCCGATAGGTGAAATTTTGACATCGGACTCGGAATGGAAGTTCGAGAGTGGATGTAGGTTCGTGGTGTCATTTGTGACTTGTGTGTCAGATTTGACGTCATTCGGACTTGGTTTGACGTGTTTCGCCATCGTTTGTGGATTTCGGAAAAATGCTAAGTTCTTAGACTTGAATTCATACTTAATTCTTGTTTTTGGTGTTATGTGATGTGGTTTGAAGGCTCGACTAAGTCCGAATGATGTTATATGACTGGTTGGTACGTTTGGTTGAGGTCCCAGGGGCCTCGTGTGTGTTTCGGATGCTCAACGGGAAGGATTTTGAACTTAAGAACTTGATGGTGTTGCTGAGCCTGTCATTTTTGCACCTGCGGATTTTGGACCGCAGGTGCGGTCTTAGGCTTAGGGGTCAGTGGTCGCAGATGCGGCTCATAGACTGCAGAAGCGGAACCGTATCTGCGAAGAAGGTACCGCAGATGCAGAATCTGGGCGTTTAATGAATTTCCGTAGATGCGGGACCCCAGCCGCAGAAACAGGACGGCAGGTGCGGTGGGCCCCTCGCAGAAGCGGAAATCGCTGAAATATGAAAAATCGAGGGTTTGAGTTCATAACTTCTAAAATCGATTCGGAGCTCGAGAATAGGCGATTGTTTGAGGATTTTGAAGAGGAGATCAGTAGGTAACGATTCCTAATCCTATTTCATTTGTATTTCATCAATCTATAGTAAGTTCTTCAATCTAATTAAGGAATTTGCGGGGAAAAGTTTGAAACTGGGAGAAAAGTTCCCCAATTGAAATTATGAGAATTTAATAGGATTTTGACGTCGGATTTTGATGATTCTTGTTCGAGTGTGTTCGTGAGTTAATGGGTGTTCTAAATTGGTAACTTTTACTTGATTCCGAGGCGTGGGCTCGGGGGGACTTTTTGGGGCAATTTTTTCTTATTTTGCATATTAGCTTAATTAATTAGTTAGATTAACTACTTGAAGTTTTATTTACATTATGCAATTGAATTGAATAGATTTGGTCCATTTGGAGTCGGGTACTCATGGAAAGAACGTGATTTGACACTCTGTGCGCCATGGTTAGTTATCTTATTTCTTTTCCCTACCTGCGATTTGATGAACAGTTTAAATTGATGCCCTATTTTTCAATTATTTCGCATCGCATATTTAAATTGGGACCTCGGACGTTATCTGGGAGATCCCCCAGCACTGCATATTTATTTTGGGACTACAGACGTATTCCAGGAGATCCCTTTGTACTGCATAATCACTTGGAACTGCGGGACTGTATCCCGGGAGATTCCACCTTGTGTTACATTGTTCTGTGCCAATGGCTCTCTTTACTGTTATGTTTTAGAATATTTTCTTTAACTGTTTACTGTAGGAATTACTTATATTTCATACTATTTTAAATTGATTTATATAAAAATCTAGTAGAGCCTTAACCTGACCTCATTACTACTTGACTGGGTTAGGCTTGGCACTTACTGGGTACCAAATGTGGTGTACTCATGCCCGTTCCTGTACATATTTTTCGTGCACAGATCCGTGTACGAGTTGTCAGTCGCGTGGCTAGTTGTTGCTGTTATTTCCAGGAAACCGCAAGGTATTTCTGTCGCGTCCGCAGAATCCTCCGAGTCCCCTTCTATTCTGACTTATAGAGATTTTTCCTATGTACTTTTCCAGTTTTATTTAGAGCTACAGTAATGTAGAAGGTTGTGACTATATTGTGAAAATTCGGGTCTTTGGGGTTTATATTTTGTACGAGCCGAGCGGCATTGTTATGATTATTCAGATTTTGTCCTTTATTTCTTTATTTATCTTATTTTAATTAAGATTTATCCGCAAATTAGGCTTACCTAGTCGTAGAGACTAGGTGACGTCACGAAACTTTTACGAGGGTAAATTGGGTCGTGACACCGGACAACTTGTTTATGGCTTCCAATGTGAATAAGAGGGATAAATGGATCCTCAAGAGGTAGTTCAATGCATAATCTTGCATAACGACCTCATAAGGTCAAAGATGTAAAGAGTGTTACCTATTTTTTCTAAAACGAGACCATCATAGAATTTGGTTGGTAATTGTGGTAGTCGAACCCAAACGACTATAAGAGAATTGTTTTCATCCGTTGCTACAAAGTTTGGTTTTCATCTTTGGACGGAGAGAAAATGTCCAAAGATGAACCATGGACCATAGTGAAGGACCTTAAACATGTGTTCCTCACAATTAAACTTAGTGATGTAATTAGTGATGTAATAGTTCGCCCCTAGATAGATTATGGGAAAATTCTCATGGATTTTTCAGGTTTCTTGAATTTTTCTATTTAGAAGATTATGCTGGATTCTTTTACCATGAAGCTTAATAATGAGTGGAACCTCCATGGTTGATAGATACGGTTTTGTTCTTCCAAAGAGAGATGAATTTGGTGTCCCTTTATAGAAGTATAGTTTTTTGATGTCTGATTTG
Organism: Nicotiana undulata; assembly: GCA_005239495.1. Classification (NCBI taxonomy): domain Eukaryota; kingdom Viridiplantae; phylum Streptophyta; class Magnoliopsida; order Solanales; family Solanaceae; genus Nicotiana; species Nicotiana undulata. Next base: position 37,073 of record ML254653.1, on the reverse strand, counting down.
ACTCTTGTGCTTTTGAAGGGTAATTGTCAAGTGTGGGGGTTAAAACATTGATGAAGGAGTTATGCTCACTCGCTATTAATTTCTCTTTGAAATTAGAACCAAGATCGTTTGACATAGTTTGAGTAGTTTTAGAATCAATATCAGGTGGTTTGGGAGGGATTTGGTCTACTTTAATTGAGATTTCCATGGCCACTTACTTAGGTCGAGCAATTGAAGAAGAAGAAGTTTTCACTCACTCCATTTTCAAAATAGGGCAATTGAAGAAGAAGAAGTTTCCACTCACTCCATTTTCAAATATTTTCACTGTATATATCTCAATATAGCAGCGCCCACTTTATTTGGTAAGTAGGGAATAATTGATAAAAGAAGGATATATAAAAATATCTTAATTCTTCAAGTGGCATGGTGGATTGTCTATATAGCCTTGATATATTAACCGTCAATATAACCAAGAAATGTATTTGCAATACTGGTATAACCTTTTACCGTATAGAATCAACTTTGTAGGTGGTGTATGTAGAGTTTAAATCAAAAAGAATTCTAGTATCAGGTGATTTATAATTATATTCTTAAATTATATAAATATTTAAGGTCATAAAAATCTATAAATATTCCGGGGATATTTTAGTCGTTCAATATTTAGCATAAATTACTTGTGCTTTTACAATAACTAGTTTCAGTATACTTGCATTGTGCCTAGCGTCAATCAATAAAATATGTGTACGATAAAGAACATGTAAATTAGGCTTTAAAATGTGTATCTAGAGTCCAATAGTAAAGAACATATAAAGAATTTTTAACTGACTACACTAAGTTAATACTAAACAATAAGTAACATAATATATAAAAAAATATAAGAAGTTGCATTTGTTAAAAGTGAGTACGAAAAGAAAATTAATGACAACTCACTTAGTATTATTTTTATTTGTTTTATCCTTATTGCATAGAGTTCGCATTTGCATCAATTTGGTTTTTAATGCTATATTAATACCGATTTATATGATAAATTCAAAGAAGATGACTGCCTTTTTATTTTCTGCAAGTTTATTAATTCTTATTTTTGGGTTAAATTGATTCAAGGAATTAATAATTTATTCTTAACATTAAGGAAAATAAATTGTTTTTGTTGATTCGGATCTTAATATTAACTCATCGCAAGTTTTAACTGTAAGTTTGTAATTATAATTATTATTCAATAAGAATTTATGTTCCAAAGAATAAAAAATCACCATGGCATTTCACTTTTGGTTCTTTACTTGAGTAGGTAGTATCATCGGTGTTATTGACTCTTACCAACCAAATTTCTTTTATATTCTTAAAATTAAAATATTTTCTTAGTTAATCCTGATACATAAATTTTAGAAAATTTAAAATTAATGAATTTTGAGATTACTCTCGAGCATGGTTTAATAATCAAAATTTTAGTTAATTTTAAAATTTTAAAAATAAAAATAATAATTAGATGTCTATTTTATTATTAACAAAACTACTCATAAACCTTGGCGAAAAAAACTCCTAAAATTTAAAAAAGAAAAGGAAAACAAGGACTCCTAAACAAATAAAAGAAAAACAAGGACTACTAAACTGATACTCAGAAACATTGAAAGAAGGCACCTAAAATTCCTACATCTAAATGTAGTTGATATGAAGGACCCCTAAAATTGGAAAATTGAATGTACTGGAATTAAATGATATGATTTTTCATATCAAAATTTTAAATATTAGATAAATAATTAAATAATTATTTTAAATATTAAAAAAACAATTAAACGACTATTCCTACACTTTAGAAAAATAACTTATTTACTATTTTGTCTGGTACACAACTTCTTTTACAAGATAAAAAGGATGAATCTTACCTCAACACATAGCAGACAGGAATATGTCATTTCTAAACTTCTTCAGAAATCATGATCTTTCTTCGTAGAAATCTTTAGCATGTCTAAACCGTTAATATTAAGTATGTCAGAATAAGCAAAAAGAAACTATAATCGTAGTATAAAACAACACTCACTTATCAGTTTTCGTACTATGTTTGTCGTTGCTCCAAATACTCAAATTGAGTAGCACCAGAGAAGGACCACTCTCGACTTCATCACCGACGAACTCATTGCAAATAAATCACTTGATGACAAGTTCAGCCGATATGTATCTTTGGCCAGATGTCACGACCCGAATTTCCGAGATTGTGATGGCGCCTAACATTTCACTTGCTAGGCGAGCTAATATTAGAACATTTTACTTTTTTTAGTAGCTTAAACAGTAACATTAATAACGAATTAAAATAACAGATATGTTCTAAGTACAAATGCGGAAATTAAACAGTCAATTGTCTATTACGATTTTGTGAATCTGGTGTCACAAGTACACGAGCTTCTAAAGTAATATACATAAAGGTTTGAAATAAGTATAAAGCTATCTGAATGAAGTTGTATAGCTAAAAGAAAAGAGGATGGGGACTCCAGGAGCTGCGGGCGTTGAACATCCATACCTCAAGGTTCCGCAAATATCCGATCTGAGCTCGCTAATGACTGCCGCTAGGACCGTCTCCAAAATCTGCACAATGTGCAAAGTGCAGTAGCAGTACAACAGACCCCATGTACTGGTAAGTGCCGAGTCTAACCTCGACGAGGTAGTGACGAGGCTAAGGCGGGGCACCTATACTAAAACCTGTACGCAGTATATAAAATGACAGAATAATAGAGATACTGAACAGAACCAAATAGACAATTGAAAATGATAACCACAACCTCTAGAGTGAATCAATGTCGTCCAGAGTTACCAATCCTTACTATATCAAATAATTAAAGAAATATCGGAAAGCAACGCAGTTCAGGAAATAGAAACATATAATTTTGTTGCGGCGCAACCCGATCCCACCAGACAACACAAAATCCTCCCTCATTCCATCGTAACAATAACAATACCAATAAATAGCATATATTTGTTGCGGCGTGCAACCCGATCCCACCATATATACGTATCAATATAATAATTTACCCTTATTTCACCACATCAATCCAGCCTTATTCCACCTGTTGCGGCGTGCAACCCGATCCCACCGTATAAACACATTCATTCTTATTCCACCATATCAATCCTCCCTTATTCCACCTGTTGCGGCGTGCAGCCCGATCCCACCATATCAGTACCAAACACTCATTGTACACAATCAATCAAGAAAGGGAACCTTGATCAATGTATAATCTACTCAAATAATACTACACAGTGAGACCAATCCAGCAATTTACAATTTAAAAGGTGCAAACAAGTGAAATTAAGCGAGTAGCAGAGATTAGGGGACCTATGGAAAGAGCTAACATAGTTAACAGAGGAAGATGTTGATTAACACGTAGCAGTTAAGCATGGAAAGCCTTTAGAGCTTATAACAATTAAGACATGGAAGAAAATAATTAAAGGAAGGCAGTAAGACAGGGAAACCAAATAATTTGGCGGTGTATAAGCACTCGTCTACTTGCATATACGTCGCTTACATGGATTTCACATAATCACATAGCCCGAGGGTTCCTAATTCCCTCAAGTCAAGGTTAGACACAACACTTACCTGGATCCACAAGCCACTCAATGCTCAATTACCATTCTTCCCTTCACAGAAGCCTCCGGACCAATAGAATCTAACAAACTACTGACCAAACGATTCAATTAAAGCCTTAAGAACTACCCGCGATTGCAAAGAATTAAAATTAGGCCATTTTTAAAAAGTCAACAAAAGTCAATACCCAGGCTTGCTTGGCCCAAACTCGAAATTTGAACCAAAACTCGTTTACCCATTCACCCCGAACCCGGATATACAATTGGTTTCGGAATCCGACCTCAAATTGAGGTCTAAATCCCCAATTTTTGAAATCCCTAGTTTCTACCCAAAAATCCCCAATTCCACCATGAAAACCTTAGATTCTAGGTTGAAATCTTGCAAAATGAAGTGAAAGATTGAAAGAAACCAGTTTATAATCATTTACCTATGGTTTTGGGAAGAAAAAGTCTTAGGAAAATCGCCTCTTGTGTTTTAGGTTTTGAAAATTTGGAGAATGAATGAAAAATCCCATCTAACTTCAATTTTACACAGCTGCAGATGTCGCATTTTGGACCTGAGCTTTGCAATTACGAAGCTCGAAAATGCGAAAAAGGTATCGCAAGTGCGAACATATTGTTTGCAAATGCGAAAACAGGATCGCAATTGCGACTCCTCTTCTTTGCAAATGCGAAGAACCTCTTCCCTTGACCAACTTCGCAAATGCGAAGATTTTCTCACAAATGCGAGGACTTCTTGGCACAGCTACTCTTCGCATTTGCGATGAGTAGCTCGCAAATGCGAACCAAATAGTGGTCGCAAATGAGAAGCCTGATCTCGCAATTGTGAGATCAGAGGCCTGCAATAAGAACTGGAGAACACCAGCAATTACCTAAGTTTCAAATCACTCGTAGCCTATATGAAACTCACTCGAGCCCTCAGGGCTCCAAACCAAACATATACACAAGTCTAAAAACATCATAAGAACTTGCTCGTAGGATCAAATTGCCTAGATAACACCTAGAATGACAAACTTAACACCCAAATCACATGAAATTCTGAAGAACACTTTATAATTCCTATTTCCACAACCAGACGTCCGAATCACGTCAAATCAACTCTCTTCCTCACCAAATTTCACTGATAAGGTATAAATATTATTTGAGACCTGTACCGGCTCCGGAACCAAGATACGGACCTGATACCAAAGAGATCAAACATTAACCAAGTTCTTAAAACCATTAGATTTTCAGTCTTACAATTTTTAACAAAAATTCATATCTCAAGCTAGGGACCTCGAAATTCGATTCCGGGCATACCCCCAGGTCCCATTTTTATTATGGACCCACCGGGACTGTCGAAACACGGGTACATGTCCATTTACTCAAAACGTTGATCGAAGTCAACTAAAATCAACCTATAAGGAAAAAATTAATATTTTCATCAACTTTCAACATAAAGCTTTTCGGAAACACACCCGAACTACGCACGTAAATCGAGGAGGGTAAAAATGAGATTTTAAGGCTAAATAGCGCAAAATCGAGTTCTAAAACATAAGATGAACTTTCGGGCCATCATATTCTCCACCTCTAAAACAATCGTTCGTCCACGAACGGACATAGAAAAGTACATGCGCCTGTGAATAGGTAGGGATATCTACTCCGTAGGTCTGACTCGGACTCCCAAGTAACTGCCTCAGCGGGCTGACCTTTCCACTGCACTCGAACTGAAGGATAACTCTTTGATCTCAACTAACGAACATGTTGGGCTGGAATAGCCACCGGCTCCTCCTCATAAGTCAAATCCTTGTCCAATTGGACAAAGCTGATACCTAACATGTGGAACGAGTCACTATGATACTTCCGGAGCAAGGACACATGAAACACTGGATGAACTGCTGATAACCCCGGAGGCAACGCAAACGTATAAGCCACATATCCCACACTCTCAAGAATCTCAAGAGGCCTAATATATATAGGGCTCAACTTGACCCTCTTTCGAAACCTCACGACACCCTTCATAGGTGACACCCGAAGCAACACCCTCTCCCCAACCATGAATGCCACATCACGAACTCTACGGTCGGCATAACTCTTCTGCCTGGACTGAGCTGTGCAAAGTCGATCCTGTATAATCTTGACCTTGTCCAAGGCCTCCTATACTAGTTCAGTACCCAACAACCGAGCCTGCCCCGGCTCAAACCACCCAACTGGAGACCTGCACTGTCTACCATACAATGCCTCATAAGTATCCATCTGAATGCTCGACTGGTAACTGTTATTGTAGTCTAACTCTGCAAGGGCAAGAACTGATCCCACAATCCTCCGAAGTCTATACCACATGCACGGAGCATATCCTCCAAGATGTGAATAGTACGCTCGGACTGCCCATCTGTCTGAGGATGGAATGTTGTGCTCAACTCAACCCGCGTACCCAGCTCACACTGTACTGCCCTCCAGAAGTGTGAGGTGAACTGCCTACCCCGATCAGAAATGATAGACACAGGCACACTATGAAGACGAATGATCTCACAGATATAAGTCTCTACCAACCGCTCCGAAGAATAGGTAACTGCCACAGGAATGAAGTGTGCTGACTTAGTCAGCCTATCCACAATCACCCAAACGGCATCGAACTTCCTCTGAGTCCGTGGGATTCATACAACAAAGTCCATAGTGATACACTCCCACTTCCATTCGATAATCTCTATTTGCTGAAGCAAACCACGAGGTCTTTGATGCTCGTACTTCACCTGCTGACAATTCAGGCATCGAGCTACATAATCAACTATATCTTTCTTTATCGTCCTCCACCAATAATGCTGCCGCAGGTCCTGGTACAATCTTGGTGGCCCCCGGGTGAATAAAATATCGAGAATTGTGAGCCTCCTCAATGATCAACTCACGAAGCCCATCAACATTAGGCACACACACGCGACCCTGCATCCTCAAAAATTTGTCATCTCCAACAGTAACCTGCTTGGAACCACCGTGTCGTACTGTGTCCCTAAGGACCAACAAATGAGGGTCATCATACTGCCGATCTCTGATACGCTCAAACAAGGAAGACCGAGCGACTGTGCAAGCTAGAACACGACTGGGCTTTGAAATGTCCAACCTCACAAACTGGGTAGCCAAAGTTCGAACATTTGATGCTAACGGCCTCTCACCGACTGGAATGAACCCAAGGCTGCCAATACTCGCTGCCTTCCTACTCAATGCGTCGGCCAACACATTGTCCTTTCTGGGATGGTACAAGAGGGTGATATCATAGTCTTTCAATATCTCCAACCACCTCCTCTGCCTCAAATTGAGATCCTTTTGCTTGAACAAATACTGAAGGCTGCGATGATCCTTGAAAACCTCATACTACACGCCATAAAGATAGTGTCTCCAAATCTTCATCGCATGAATAATGGTTGCAAACTCTAAATCATGGACATGGTAGTTCTTCTCATGAACCTTCAACTGCTGAGACGCATATGAAATCACCCTGCCCTCTTGCATCAATACTGCTCCAAGACCAACACGGGAGGCATCAAAATATACCGTGTAAGATCCTGAACCTGATGGTAACACCAACACTGACGTTGTAGTTAAAGCTGTCTTGAGCTTCTGAAAGCTCGCCTCACACTCTCCGATCATCTGAACGGGGCACCCTTCTGGGTCAACCTAGTCAATGGGGCTGCTATAGATGAAAACCCCTCCACAAATCGACGGAAATAACCCGTCTAACCCAAGAAGCTCCCGATCTCTATGGCTGAAGTGGAACTAGGCCAGTTCTTGACTGCCTCAATCTTCTTAGGATCTACCGAATGCCTTCTTTTGATACAACGTGGCCCAATAAAGCGACTGAATCCAACCAAAACTCGCACTTCAAAATTTTAGCTTATAACTGGATGTCTCTTAGTGTTTGGAGCACTATCCTAAGGTGTTGCTCATGTTCCTCCTGACTGCGAGAGTATATCAAGATGTCGGTACTCAATACAATCACAAAAGAGTCTAAATAAGGCTTGAACACTCGGTTCATCAAATCCATATATGATGCTGGGGCATTGGTCAACCCAAAGGACATCACTAGAAACTCATAGTGCCCATACCGCGTCCGAAAAGCTGTCTTAGGGACATCAGATGCCCTAATCCTCAACTGATGGTAGCTAGATCTCAAATCAATCTTCAGAAACTCCTTGGCACCCTGAAGATGATCAAATAAATCATCAATCCTCGGCAACAGATACTTGTTCTTGATGATGACTTTGTTCAACTGCCGATAATCTATACACATCCTCATAGACCCATCCTTCTTCTTCAAAAACAACACCGGTGCACCCCTGGGTGAGACACTAGGTCTAATGAAGCCCTTATCAACCAGATCCTGAAACTGCTCCTTCAATTATTTCAACTCTGGTAGGGCCATTCGGTATGGCGAAATTGAAATGGGCTGGTCAGGAGCCAAATTAATACAAAAGTCAATATGTTTGTTGGGTGGTATCCCCGGCAGGTCTGCAGGAAATACCTCTGGAAACTCACAAACTACATGCATAAAATCCATAGAAGGAACCTTCGCGCTAGAATCACGAACATAAGCCAAATAGGCCAAACCCCCCTTCTCGCCCATACGCCGAGCCTTCATATAAGAAATTAACCTTGCTTGTAGAATAACCAGGAGTCCCTATCCACTCTAATCGAGTCAACCCCGGCGAGTCTAAGGTCATTGTCTTGGTGTGACAGTCCAAAATAGCGTGATAAAGTGACAACCAATCCATACCCAATATAACATCGAAATCCACCATATTGAGGAGTATAAGATCTACACTAGTCTCAAGACTCCCAATAGTGACCACGCACGAACTATATACATGATCTACAACAATAACATCACCCACAGTTGTGGACACATATACAACGGCACTCAAAGAATCATGAGGCACAACCAAATATGAAGCAAAATAAGATGACACGTAGGAGTAAGTAGACCCCGGATCAAATAGAACTGAAGCATCTCTACTGCAAACTGAAATAGTACTTGTAATAATAGCATCGGATGACTCAGCCTTAGGTCTGGCTGGAAAAGCATAACATCAAGGCTGGGCCCCACCACTCTGAACCATATCCCTGGGGCGGCCTCTAACTGGCGGGCCTCCATCTCTAACGGCATGACCTCCACCTCTAACAGTCTGGCCACTACCTCTGGCTACCTGACCCCTGCTTCTGGCTAGCTGAGCAGGCGGTGCAGAAATTGGTGCCACACCATGGCACGAGAACTCTGATGTTGTGGCTGAACACCCAATAATGTCGAACAAGTCATCCTGATATGCCCATTACCACCACACTCGAAACATCCATCTTGATACTATGGCTGTTGAAATTGAGACTGACCTCGACGGGCCGGATGACTACGGTAATAACTCTGAATAAGAGGTGCACTAATAGAAGCTAGCGGTGAACTATAGGCTGGCTTCACAGAAGTAGGCACATAAGAACCACGACTCCCTGAAGTATTATGGGATGCTTGAAGCGTTGAATGGAACGACCTGGGAGGATGACCTCTACCAAAGGTACCCCTGCCTCTAGATAAGGCGTCGTTGAATCAACCGGAATGACGAGGTCTCTTGTCTGACCCCTGACCCTGTCCAAGAACCATCTCGACTCGTCTGGAGACATTGGCCGCATCTTGGAAAGAAATCTCACTCCAAGTCTCCTTATCCATCTACAATCTAATAGGATGAGCTAGTCCCTCAATAAAACTCCTCACCCTCTCTCACTCAGTAGGAAGCATAAGAATAACATGACTTGCCAGATCCACAAAACAGGTCTCATACTAAGTAATAGTCATGCTGCCCTACTTGAGACGCTCGAACGGACGGTGACGCTCCTCTCACAAGTTGATAGGCAAAAACTTCTCTAAGAAGAGATGTGAGAACTGGTCCCAAATAAGAGCAGGCGACCAAGCTGGTATGGTCAACAAATAATCCCTCCACCATTTCTTGGCGGAACCAGTCATCTAAAAAGCAGCAAAGTCGACCCCATTGGTCTCCAATATACCGATGTTCCGAAGAACCTCATGACAGTTGTCGAGATACTCCTGGGGATCCTATGAAGTAGCACCGCTGAAATGAACTGGAAAGAGCTTGGTAAACCTATCCAATCTCCACAAAGCCTCAGAAGACATAGCTGACCCATCACCGGGATGTGTCGCAGCAACCAGCTGAACTACTCTAACTGGATGAGTTGTTGGAGTCTGAAGCTGGGGAGCCATCTTCTCCGGAGTGTGAATTGCAAGATTCTAGGCTCCTCCTCCAGCCTGAGAGACGCCTGGTTCCATGGGGAATGCGTCAGTCTTGGCCACACTCTCCATAAAGCCCACCAATCTTACCAAGGCATCCTGAAGCACTGGGTGGCAATAAACCCCTCCGGGACCTGAGCAGGCCGACTTGTATAGTCTGAGCTGGAACCTCCTCATCGAACTCCACCCGAGGCTCCACGGATGAGGCTGCTGCTCGGGCTCTGGGTTGAGCCCTGCCTTTGCCTCGGACTCTTTCACGGCCTCGACCTCCACCTCTATCCCTCTTAGGAGCTGTTGCTGGAGGCTCTGGCTGTTGCTCAGTTGAAGAAGCGGTACGCGTTCTTTTCATTTGTGGGAGAATATCAGGAGAAGAGTTCAATCAGTATTGAGAAAACAAAATCGCACGATAGGGTTGAATAAAAGTTAAATTTGTTCCTAACTTTATAGCCTCTAGGAGATAAACACAGACGTCTCCGTACCGATCCTCCAGACTCTACTAAGTTTGCTCGTGACTCATGAGACCTATGTAACCTAGTGCTCTGATACCAACTTGTCACGACCCGGAATTCCCTCCGTTGGGATTGTGATGGCGCCTAACATTTTACTTGCTAGGAAAGCCAACGTTAGAACATTTAACTTATTTTAGTAGCTTAAACAGTAACATTAATAACAAACTACAATAACAGATATGTTCTAAGTACAAATACGGAAATTAAACAGTCGATTGTCTATTGCAATTCCCTGAATCAGGTGTCACAAGTACATGAGCTTCTAAATTAATACACATAAAGGTTTGAAATAAGTATAAAGTTGTCTCAATGAAGTTGTACAGCTAAAAGAAAAGAGGATGGGGATTCCAGGAGTTGCAGGCGCTGACATACCTCAAGTCTCCGCAAATATTCGATCCGAGCTCGCTAATGACCGCCGATGGGACCGTCCCAAAATCTGCACAATGTGCAGAGTGCAATATCAGTAGAACCGACCCCATGTACTGGTAAGTGCCGCTCCTAACCTCGACGAGGTAGTGACGAGGCTAAGGCAGGGCACCTATATTAAAACATGTATGCAATATATAAAATGACAGAATAATAGAGATACTGAATAGAACCAAATAGTCAACTGAAAATGATAACCACAACATCTAAAGTGAACCAATGTCGTCTAGAGTTACCAATCCTTACTATATCAAATAATAAAAGAAATATCGGAGAGCAATGCAACTCGGGAAATAGAAACATATAGTGTTGTGGCGGCGCGCAACCCGATCCCACCATATATTAGTATCAATATCATAATTCACTCTTATTTCACCACATCAATCCACCCTTATTCCACATATTGCGGCGCGCAACCTGATCCCACCGTATAAACAAATTCACCCTTATTCCACTATATCAATCCTCCTTATTCCACTTGTTGCACCGTGCAGCCTGATCCCACTATATCTGTACCAAACACTCAATGTACACAGTCAATCCACAATCTAAATTACAAATCCTTTACGATAAATAAATACCGAATTGAACCAAGAAAAGGAAACCATGATCAATATAAAATCTACTCACATAATACTATACAACGAGAACAATCCAGCAATTTACAATTTAAAAGGTGCAAACAAGTCAAATTAAGCGAGTAGCACGGATTAAGGGACATATGCATGCCGCGCCCCCTTTTTCCTCTCTTTCCGGATCAGTCAGGGTTTTTGATATTTTGGGACAACTCTTTTAAAGGAAGTGTTATTATTAAAAAGGAGAGTCGCCACCTAACGAGTTAAGGTGTGTTAGGGCACCTATTGGGGGTTCATTTACAAATAAGTTTGCTAACCAGAGATAGGGTAAGGTCTTGAAATTATCCTAAGGGGAAGGTGTTAGGCACCCCTCAGAATCCACAACTGTGGTTCCCGACCAAACAACTTTTGTGAATTTGTACAAGTAGCAAGTGAGCAATTAATGTTTGAAATAGTAGACGGTTTGGAAATATTCGCAGTCTTAGCACACATGTATTACTAAGTTTTAAAATATTTAATAGCTAAGTAAGATTTGAAAAGAACTACCTTCTAAACATGCATATAGGATAGGAGGATTTCCTAGGTTGTTTGTCATATAGATTAAAGGCAAACCCTCAGGTTTAAAGGCAAAATTCTAAGCGACAGACAGAAACATATAGGACTGCAATTAGAAGGATAAACATATAAATAGAGAAAGGCTTAGGTACCTCCACAGATGATGCAAATAAGCAGCATGACTCAAACACAGTTAAGGTCTTAGCTTTTGATTCAGATCCTAAAGCATGGTATCTAAGTGATAATAACAAAGAGGCAGATTTGTTTCATAACTCAGAGAGGAAGTCTTAATCAGTTTTGCCTACTGATTTTTATATCTGTTTACAGTTAGGAAGTGTACATAAATAAACATATTTCTAGTTTTAGCAACTTTAATTACCTAAGGCTTGCCTAGGAGTATGACAGTGCTCAGTAATTACACAAATTATTAAAGAAATTGTTTGAGTTGTTTTGCCTAAACATGTTGTACTTAGGAAAATGCAGAATTACCACCAGTTATGAAAACATGGGTAGATTGTTTGTTAGGCCTTTTTCATGCAATCAGTAGTTAAACTAGGTGTTGAATAAGATCCAAAGACATGATATCTAATATGCACACATAGAGAGGCAGAATGGGTTGTATACAGAATTCCTAGGCAAGATTTTCTAAATGCATAAAGTCACAATATTTGAACATGCTATGCAACAAGTATGAGAGTGACTTGTTTATTAGCGCATTGTTATCCTAGGCGGAATTTCTAAGTGTACCACTATACCACATCGATATTAGAACTGGTTTAAATGAATAGCAGGTTTATATTAATGTTTAATCCTAGAGCATGATTTTCTATGTGATAAACGATAATACCATAATGAGATGCTAAAACAGTAAACATGGACCTAAGGAGTAGGATATCTAATGCATGATATACTTGCATACATCAGTCCTAAGCATGAATTCTATTGCACACGTAGGAAATGTAAACCTAGAAACATGGTATCTACCCTTTAACAAACTATATCATGCATATTGCCCTTCCGTTTTCACTATCCAGCCCCGGAGTTGTTTACAAATAATTATTACAGACCATGGACATAAATTACATAAATGTATAAAGGAAAATAAGAAGTTACACTATAGGGAGCCTACTGATAGGCCCAGAATCTCCAGAATGCCTTATTGCATAACATGAATTGAGTAAGTGCAGTGTGGAAGAGCCAGCCTTAATGTGTCAGAGTTCAAAGAGAGCTCATAAGGGTCCCTAAGCAGTCACACATTAAGGGGGCAGAACCTAGACTTCTAAGAGTATGTGAGAGTGCTTGACATAGTTTTTTGAAAGAGTTGAGTTGAGAAAAACAGTTTGAAAATGATTCATCTAGAATCAATTCTTGCAAGAAAACAATAGAAGAGTTTAACTCTTATTGAAAACAGTTTTGAAAAGGTGAGTAGGACAATCTTAGAATCAGAGTAGCACACATAGTTCAGGGAAGCAAACACAAACATGGGAAAGGGGATTGGGAATAAGTAGTTCACATGAAAGAGCATATTTGAACATAGGTAGGCATCAGAGAAGGTATTACAAGACTTAAACAATCACAACACATTTTATCACAAAGCGTTCATGCCAGGAGTGTAACAACATTAGATTGAGGGATGCTAAACAGGTTCATACATTAAGTTCAGGGAATGGGTTCAAGATTGCTTAGTAGTTAGAGGGGTCATGAATGTACTGGTTAAGGGGATAAGGCAGAATCGTAGTAAACAAGTAGGAGAAGCAGTAGACATGCTGAAATAAGGGAAAAGGGAGGTCACATAGACAGAATATATATGCTAGTTACAAGGTAAACATCAGAACCACAAGTAGAAGCATAAAAGAAATAAGAGAAAATGAAATACGAACAAAAACATGTTGTTTTAGATGTTGTAAATCAAATAGAAGACATACCAGTAAAGAGTGAGAGATTAGAACAGTAGTGTGCAGGAATTAGAGCAATAGAACAGTAGTGTGCAGAGCAAATAGGGCAGCAATAAGTTACTCAGTCTTGGCTTTCAGCTGACTGAATAGGCAGTAGTCAATAAGAGAAGCAAGAGAGAGTGTGTAGGAAAGTAAGAGAGAGTTCAGAGCAATGAGTGTCTGTGTGTTGATTCGTGTGTGTGTTTGTTCGTGTTAAAGAAAAAGTATTTATAGCTTTTGAAAACGAGTAGAGAATAACATAATTATAGAAACAGTACCAATCTGAATCAATCAAAGGTCCGGACTCTCTTTAATTAGGGAGTCATGATTCAAACGGGTATAAGTTATATCAAATAAGGAAAGAATCACTCAGAATACTGACTCTGCCATAATAGAAGTAGTAAATAATGTGGCATGTAATAAAGACTAAGTGCACAGTACTTAATTTAGGAAAGTATATGTCAAATAATTGACAACATAAAATAAGGTAAACTACAATTTTGTTTTTGAAAATCAGTCACAAGAATCACGAATGGGATTGTACATCACAGGGCATCATTATTAACTAAGGAAAGTATCTCACAAATAAGGGTGTAATTCAAAAATCAGTAAAAAAACTCTCTAAGGAAAACATATACAAAATCATAAATTCGAAGAGATGCACATAATCATTAGAGTATTAGGTAAGCTATGAATAATCAAGCTTATTAAACACAAATAGGCACGGAAATCAGAGAACCCTAAGCAAGAAAATCACAGAAACAATAGAGAATTAAAACCCTAACAAAAAATAAAAGCATAGAACTCATAGAATACATGGACAGTTCCACCAGAAACGAGCACACATAAACACATAATCAGAGACAGACTAGAAAGAATTAGGGGTTTTCAGCATATTAACTCAGACAACAAGAAAATATAAGAGAATCGCTCAAACCTCAGTAGAAATCCTTAAGAATTAGAAGAAAAACTGTTTTTAAAAAGGGGGTCAAGAAACCCTAAATTCAGAGTGAGGAAATCGTTTGAAAAACAAAGATTTGTTCGAGGAAAACATATGAAATCATTAAAAGAGACTTAGATCCGTCACAGGTCTAAAATGATCGGACAGTTTAAAGCTAGGGTTTCCAGAGAAAACCCAAAAAGAGAAGAGGCTTAGATATTACCGACGTTTGGGCCGAAAAATGCAAGAACCTTACTCGAACGGCCATAGGAGGCCAAAAAACATGGCATGAGACCGGGAGGTGGGAGTGTATTGCCTCAAGGTCGCTTGAAATCCTTCATCGGTGACACAGACATGAAAGGCGGAGCCATAGGGTCGAGGAGAGGTGAGAACCCCATAGTTTCCGGCAAGGGAGGTGGCCGGAGAAGGAGAGATAGAGCTGAAGGAAGGGGAAAGGTTCTAGAGGGGGTCTCAGAGAGAGAGAGAGAGACAGTTGAGTTACGAATGAGGGGGAAAATTAACGGGGGAGAGGGGGGGGGGTAGTCGTTAGGTGTTATTATGGTAAGGAGAGATCTGGGCTGTTGATTTGAATTAATCAACGGCTCAGATTAAAGAGGGGTTGGGCCGGGTATAGTTGGAGATTGGGCTAGGTAGTCAATTGGGTTAAGGGGTCCGGGTAGAATGGGTTAAAATTGAAATTAAAGAGGCTAAATGTTAAATACCCATAAAAATAGCTAAATAATTAATAAAAATGGTCACTAAACATATACAATGAAATTAAGGATAAATAGACTAAATTAAGATGATTAATTAGTATTAAAAATATAAAATGACTGATTATCGAGTCAAAATAGCACAAAATATATAATTAGGCTATAATTGCAAAGTCATTACAATTATAGCCAAATAATGCTAATTAGGCTAATTTGTGAAATAATGTAGCCTTAATAGGACCTAAAAATGATATATTAAGCCAAGACATATTTTGAAATCATTTGTAATGCAATTTATAATTAATTACTGGAGATAAAAATACTGGATAAATTAGAATAAATTGATAAAATGTGGGAAAATTATATAAAAATGCCAATCATTATAAAAACTGATTTTGAAGGTATATATGCAAGTTTAAAAATAATCTGAGGAAAAATTGGGTATCAACAGCTGTCCCCCTTTATCCGAGAAGGATGAAAGAGTTGTCGGGTAAAGATATGATGGCCAATTTTGACCGAGTGAAACGGTTTGAAGAGGTTTAGGCCGCACCCTGGTTTCTGAGTTACCTACATATCCCTGGTTTTATAGGAATCATGTTGTATGTAGTCAGGAGCCATCGATGAAGTATACCGATGGAGTTTTTACAAGAACGGACGCAACATAAAGGTTTGGATGAATAAACGTTTTACGGGAATGGTTGCGAGAACTGGAGCAGGGCCGCTCCTACTAGGATAGTCGTTGCCCGCAGGATTACCTGCAAATAAAGAATACCGGCATATATTGTGTGTATAATTAAACATGATGTAAGTTCCCGTCGGACTATGAATGTTGTCTTCGGACGGTTAGGGATGACGTCCTTAGACCATGATGTCCTGGTCCATGGATTGCTTGATGCAGGAGTCGTAGGCCATGAAATGATGTTCTCGGGCAATGAGGATGGTGCCTCCGAACCATGATGCCTTTGAATAATGATATGCGAAATTGAAAGAGATCCTCAGGCTATGACATAGTGTTCTCGGGCTATGAAGATGGTGCCTCCGAACGATGATGCCTTTGGACGAGTTGGCGATATTGTAGCCCATGAGAAATGCAGTAGCATGATGCTTGACAAAACAGAGCTTAGTCTTGAGAATTGAAGGGCAGAGCTTAGCCCAAAAGATAAGTGAAGTAAATAATGCTTGAGACATCGCTTAGTCTCGATGAAAATAAATTAGAGGCAGAGCTTGGCCTCGGAAGGAAGAAAAGTAGCCTTATGCAAAGGGAGGTAGAGCTTAACCTCGGAAGGAAGAAAGGTAGCCTTATGCAGATGCAGACGGAGACAGATTTTAGTCTCAGAAGGCATAAAGATAGCCTTATGCAAGATGGAAGGCAAAATGGTAGCCTAGATGGAGACAGAGCATAGTCTCGGAAGGCATAAAGGTAGCCTTATACAAGTGGAAGGCAGAAAGGTAGCCTTATGCAGATGGAAATGGAGGTAGAGCTTAACCTCGGAAGGCAGAAAGGTAGCCTTATGCAAAAATGCAGATGCAGATGGAGACAGTGCTTAGTCTCGGAAGGAAGAAAAGTAGCCTTATGCAAAAGGAGTTAGAGCTTAACCTCAGAAGGCAGAACGGTAGCCTTATGCAGAATTAAATGAATGACAATAGAAATTCTTAGCTGGTAAAAGATTGTGGTATTGCGACCGTTGTGAGCATTGTGATTATGAAGCATTGTTTGTGTTGATAATAAATGTCGGCGTGTGTGACGGTTTCAGGAGTTGTGTCTTTGAATAGTATATGTCCTTCAGGCGGATAATGTGCTTTGGGCTTTTGCAATCCTTTGTGCCCGCGTTCAAAGAAAAATCGTGAGTTCTATATATGGGGAAGGTTAGTTTGTATCCCCACTGGCTTTGCTCGGTTCATTCGGCTTGATCTGATGATACTGTTCATATCATTGGGTAGCGTTCGCTAAACAAGCTGTTTTCAAGAGTAGATATGCATGATTTGTGTAAAAATATAGTATGAATATATGATTTAAAATAGTTTTAGAAGAGCCGACAACCGTGACACGGTTCAAGACATTGCAACCTTGCATGCTATGGAATATTGAGGGTCCTCCTCAAAATTCTGCCCCAGTTTGATGGGTCGATGCTTTTGACTATTGCACATGCGGCGACCAGCTGAACTTGCTTCATAATTTTTAGGGTCCTCCTCAAATATCTTCCTCAGTTTTCAATTGCGGGGGAAAATGAAATTTTTATTGAATTGTGACCGAACACATAGGGCTGCCTGCATATCCCCTCTTAAACGGGAATCAAGTCAGGCGTAATTCAATTTACATCATATAAGGAAAGCATAAAGAGTACACATAGTAGCGCTTGACTGCATCTGAATTGATCGGGTTTGGCCATACTTCTCCGTCCATTTCTGCAAGTATAGGAGCTCCTCATGTCAGTACTCGGTGAACCATGTATAGACCTTGCCAGTTAGGAGAGAATTTCCCTTTGGCTTCATCTTGGTGCGGAAATATCTTCTTCAATACCAGCTGCCCTGGTGTCAACTGTCTTGGTTTGACCCTTTTGTTGAAAGCTCGGGTCATTCTATTCTGATAAAGCTGCCCGTGACATACTGCATTTATCCTTTTTCCCTCTATGAGGGCTAGTTGCTCATAAAGACTCTTTACCCATTATGCATCGCTGAGCTCAGCTTCTTGTATGATTCTTAAGAAAGGAATTTCAACTTCGGCAGGAATGACAGCTTTTGTATCGTAAACCAGCATATAGGGGGTTGCCCCGGTTGATGTGCGGACTGTGGTGCGGTATCCGAGTAAAGCAAATGATAACTTTTCATGCCACTTCTTGTGCTTTTCGATCATCTTCCTCAATATCTTCTTGATGTTATTGTTGGCGTCTTCTACAACTCCGTTCATCTGAGGTCTATAGGCTGTGGAATTCTTGTGTTTGATCTTGAGAGTCTAGCACATAGCTTTCATCAGGTCACTGTTGAGATTTGAACCATTATTGGTAATGATTGACTCTGGAACTCCTAATCGACAAACAATACGGTCGCGGACAAAGTCTCCCACGACTCTCTTAGTCACCGCTTTGTAAGATGTTGCTTCAACCCATTTAGTGAAATAATCGATGGCTACTAGGATTGACCTGTGTCCGTTAGAAGCGGTAGGCTCGATTGGTCCAATGACATCCATGCCCCAGGCGGCAAACAACCATGGCGAGCTTGTTGCATTGAGCTCATTTGGAGGTACCTTTATCATATCTGCATGCACCTGACATCGGTAGAATTTTCGTACATACTGGATGCAGTCCGTTTCCACAGTCATCCAAAAGTAACCGGCTCTAAGTATCTTCTTAGCCAAGACAAAGCCATTCATGTGCGGGCCGCAAGTTCCAGCATGAATCTCCTCAAGTAATATGGAGGCTTCCTTTGCGTCGACACATCCTAACAATCCCAAATCGGGAGTCCTCCTATACAGGATTCCACCGATGTGAAAGAAATTATTGGATAATCTCCAGAGCGTGCATTTCTGAGTATGATTTTCAAGCCCTGGGTACTCTCCTTTTTGCCAAGTATTCCTTGATATCGTGAAACCAAGGCTTTCCGTCTGCTTCTTCTTCAACATGGGCATAGTAAGCTGGTTGGTTATGGATCTTCACTAGACTGGGATCAATGAAATTCTTGTCTGGATGCTGAATCATAGATGACAGAGTGGCCAATGCATCGCAAACCGTTTTGGATTATGGGGACGTGCCGAAATTCCGTTTTCATAAACTTCTTTCTTAATCCCTGCACGTGGTGCAGATACGGCAGTATCTTGGAATTCTTGGTCGCCCACTCTCCTTGTACTTGATGTATGAGCAAGTCTGAATCACCAATCACTAACAGCTCTTGGACATTCATATCAATGGCTATGTTGAGCCCTAAGATTCAGGCTTCATATTCCGCCATATTGTTGGTGCAGGGCAATCTGAGTTTGGCAGATACTGGATAGTGTTGAACAGTTTCCGATATCAGGACAACTCAAATGCCGACTCCTTTCAAATTCGCTGCTTCATCGTAGAACATTCTCCAACCGTCATAGGATTCTGCAATATCTTCTCCAATGAGTGACACTTCCTCATCGGGAAAATACGTTTTCAGGGGTTCGTATTCTCCGTCCACGGGGTTCTCAGCAAGATGGTCTGCCAATGCTTGTCCCTTGACTTCTTTCTGAGTCACATAGACAATGTCGAACTCACTCAGCAGGATTTGCCACTTGGCCAGCTTGCTAGTGGGCATGTGCTTCTGAAAAATGTAGTTCAAGGGATCCATCCTTGATATGAGATATGTTGTGTAGGCACAAAAGTAATGCCTCAACTTCTGTGTTACCCAGGTTAGAGCACAACATGTACGTTCCAATAGAGAATACCGATCCTCGTATGGAGTGAACTTTTTACTCAGATAATAAATGGCCTGCTCTTTTCTCCGTGTTTTGTCGTGCAGCCCCAGAACGCAGCCGAAAGCCCCATCTAACACTGCAAGGTAGAGTAGCATAGGTCTACCTGGATCGGGTGGTACCAAGACTGGCAGTGTTATCAAGTACTCTTTAATTCAGTCGAAGGCCTTTTGGCAATCGTCGGTCCATTTGGTTGCGGCGTCCTTCTTTAGCATCTTGAAGATCGGCTCACATATGACTGTGGATTGGGCTATGAACCGGCTGATGTAGTTGAGGCATCCCAGGAAACTCATCACATCTTTCTTGTTCTTTGGCGGTGGTAACTCTTGGATGGCTTTGACCTTTGACGGATCCAATTCTATCCCTCGACGACTGACGATGAACCCGAGCAATTTACCAGCAGCAACCCCGAATGCACACTTTGCGGGGTTTAGTTTTTTATTGTATTTCTGCAATCTATTGAAGAACTTCCTCAAATCTTCTATGTGGTCGTTATCTATCTTGGACTTGATAATGACATCATCCATATATACCTCGATCTCTTTATGTATCATGTCGTGGAAGATAGTGGTCATAGATCTCATGTAGGTGGCCTCAGCATTCTTCAGGCCGAATGGAATCATCTTGTAGCAGTAGACTCCCCACGGCGTGATGAAAGCCGTTTTCTCAACATCTTCCTCATCCATCCAGATCTGATGGTAACCAGCGAAGCAATCCATGAATGACTGTAGTTCATGCTTGGCGCAGTTGTCAATCAAGATGTGTATGTTTGGTAGAGGGAAGTCGTCTTTCGGACTAGGGCGATTGAGATCCCGGTAGACGACACAAACTCTAACCTTCCCGTCTTTCTTCGGTACTGGCATAATGTTGGCTAACAATGTTGGATACTCCAGAACCCTGAGAACCTTGGCATTGATATTCTTGGTGATTTCTTCCTTGATTTTTAAACTCATGTCAGGCTTGAACTTTCTGAGTCTTTGTTTCACCGGCGGACTCATTGGATTAGTTGGTAATTTGTGAGCAACAATGGATGTACTCAAACCAGTCATGTCATTGTACGACCATGCGAATATGTCCTCATACTCTTTTAGAAATTTGGTGTATTCTTCGTTCTCTGACGGCGACAAATGAATGCTGATGCGAGTTTCCTTGACATTTTCTGAATCTCCCAAGTTGACAATTTCGGTCTCATCCAGGTTAGACTTAGGTCAGTTCTCGAAATTCTCGACTTCCTTGACAATTTCATCAGGTATATCATCATCTTCTTCTTCTGAATCGATGTCCGTTTGTTGCGTTATCTCGTTGCATGTTACAGTCATCGGTTCATCAAGACAAGTAGTAGTAATGATGTATAGATAAAGTAATGAGAGAAGAAATGGTAATAATAAATATTGATTCATAAAACATAAAAGTGATTTTTTCTAAGTTGAATAAATGTTTTGAACATCGAAGTTCTTATTGCAGAAATGAAAATGCGGAAAAGGAAATCATTTAGTAAAAGACAATGAACAATGCTTGTTTAGCCTTGCTTCCCCGAGGCTCGTCGGGCCCTGGCTGTTCTGATAGTCCAATTCTTGAGAGATGATCCTCTGTTCACGGCCTGGATGGAAGGGCCTTCCTCCCCCTCCTCCTCAAAAGTGACACAACAATCTATGTCATCATCTTCCAGGAATAGATTTTTCAGTGCTGCCAGTGCCACTTCTTCCTCTGACCCCATATAATATTGGCCTGCTGAAAGGTCTGCTCCAGTTGTGGTATTGGCTTCTCCAATGGGTAATAGGGACCGCGCCATGGTGGCGACCAGTTCTTGAACTCTTCCCGAGTATATTTGTATCCCAGACCGAAGGTAGTGCCATGGTGCTTGAGCTGTATCGGTTTGGAGATTCCTTGAAGGTTCTTGCCAAGCCCTTTACCTGGCTCATATCCTCTCCAGTTCATCATGCTTTCTATCTTACTGTCCCACCATTTGTCTTTGTCTATGGCATTGCCTCGTTTAATGTGGTGGTAAGTTTCTCCACCTATCTTCCTTATTCCTTCGACTATCAGAATGGCCTGGCGGCTGTAAATAGGATTACTCCCGTCGTCGTAAATGATTACTTCTTTGTGGTTCCATTCAAATTTCACTGCCTGATGCAACATTGATGCTACGGCTCCAGCAGCATGTATCCATGGCCGTCCTACTAGCAAGTTGTAGGACGCTGATACATCTATTACTTGAAAGTCAACTTAGAACCAAGTTGGCCCCATCTACAAGCACATGTTAATCTCGCCAATAGTGGACCTCTGAGAGCCATCAAACTCTTTCACATTTATCGCTTCATCTCTTATCTCATGAAGCCCTTTGCCCAATTTCTTGAGCGTTATCAATGGACATATATTGAGACTGGATCCCCATCGATAAGAATTCTGGTGATGAAATAGTATTCGCATTACACAGTGATGTGCAGGGCTTTGTTATGCCCCAACCCTTTAGGCGGCAGCGCGTCCTCGTGAAAGGTGATCTTATGGCTCTCCAGCACTTGGCCTACCATATTGTCCATTTCCCCACTAGTGATATTATTTGGCACATACACTTCATTCAACACTTTCAACAAAGCATTTCTGTGTGCCTATGAATTTTGCAGCAAGGAAAGAATGGAGATCTGAGCTGGGGTCTTGTTCAACTGGTCTATGATAGAGTACTCCTTGGCCTGTACCTTCCTTCAAAGGTCGTCCCGACCTGTCTCAATAATGGGTGGCCTGTTGGAAGCATGTTTGCTCGATTCAGCCAAATGCTCTAGTGTGTATACCCTGTTGGTCCTTGTCATGCCCTGTGTTGCGGTAGCTTCTTCAATATCGACTTTTCCCTTCCTTTTTGCCTCAGCCACATAATCTTATGGTACAACATTTGTATAGAAGGGTGGCGTGGTTGATATCTCCACCGTAATTGGTGCAGCTACCCTCACTTCAAATGGAACTTGTGCTTTAGCAGGTGGCAGAACTGCAACCTCAAATGGTGCTGGTGCATTTTCCAGAGGCATGACTTCGACCTCAATGGGCGTCGCTGCCTTTGTGGGTGGCGCTGCTTCAAACTCAAGCAGTACAAACATATTTACCTCAGCATCCTCAGCCGGCTGAATCTGGACTATGATTAGGCTGAGAGTAACCGCTGGTTTCTTTAGGTCATCACCTTCTATGATCAACCCAATCAACCCCTATGGGTCCCAATCTTCCTCTATTTCGATCATGTGGATGCCTCCACCCTTATGGTCAGGGAGTGGATTGTTGCGGACATTGGGAGTGGATTCCTTTGCTACAATGACCTTGTTGTCGATCAAGGATTGTATCTTATCCTTCAAAGAGCGGCATTCAACGATGATGTATCCTTTCATGCCAGAGTGGTATGAACAGGACTTGTTTGGATTAACCCATTGAGAGGGATTTTCAGGGTTGGCAGCAGGGATGGGAGTGACACAACCAGCAACTTTCAGTTTCTCATACAGCTAGTCGATAGTTTCGGCGATGGCGGTGTATTGTTTAGGAGGTCTGCGATCGAAATTAGGCCGGGGACTAGGAAAGTTTTGGCGATCAGGGGGTGACTGATAGTGGGATGGTTGAGAGTTATAGGAATGGTAAATAGGAGCGGGCTCGGAATATCTGGGAGATTGCGGTTGATAGGTGGGTGGTGGAGATGATTGATATATTGACTGAGGTGTTGATTGGTATGTGGGCGAGGGTGCTTGGTATGAAGGTTCTAGCTGATATGTGAGTGGAGGTGTTTGGTAGGTTTGGTATTTCAGTGGGGATTTGGTTCTCTGTGCAACCATCACGGCTCCCATATCCCTTTTCTTTGACACACCACCAGACTGTAGGGCCTTATTTGTGTCCTGCAAAGCCTCAAAGTTAGTGACCATACCGCTTTTGATTCCTTCTTCGATTCTCTTACCCAATTTGATAATATCATAGAAGTTATGATTCTCAATCACCATCAACCGCTCATAGTATTGTGGATTTTGAGCTCGGACAAAGAACTTATTCATCTATTCCTCGTCTAAGGCGGGTCTGACCATGGAAGCTTTGGATCTCCAGCGAGTAGCATACTCGCGAAACGTTTCTGTGGGCTTCTTCTTAAGATTCTAAATGTAGAACACATCTGGCGCGTTTTCTGTATTAAACCTGAACCTATCCATGAAGTCAGATGCCATGCTTACCAAATTCAACCATTTCCTGGGGTCTTGGCTGATGTACCAAGACATTGCGTCTCTTTTCAAGCTCCTCATGAACAGCTTCATGCGGATCCTCTCATCTTTCCCTACTCCAACCAGCTTGTCACAATAGGTCCTCATATGGACTCTTGGATCACCTATACCATCAAACATCTCGAACTTTTGAGGTTTGTACCCCTCGGGTAGTTCGACGTTGGGCTGTATGAAGAGGTCTTCATAGTTCAGCCCCTCAACTCCTTTGCTTCCCTCAACGCCTTGAACTCGACTGGTCAGCTGTTTGAGTTCCTCAGCCAAATTCCTGATGAGAAAATCCTTCTCACTAGATTCGAGTGTGTATGAAATGGGTTGGGTGGAGTATGGCATAGTCTCCACGTAGATGGGGTTGTTGTGATGGCTGAGTGCTTGGGCGTAAAGATGATCATTTGTGGAGTTTTGCGGTTCAGGGATGATTATCGGGGTGTTTCTCAGAGCGTGGCAGGTGTTGTAGTGGGATAGTTTGGTGGAGTTATGTGATGATGGGTGTTCGGAGGATTCTGCTTGTTTAGGGTGTTCTGAGGAGGTATGATATTTTGAGTGACATCAGGGACACTAAGTGAGGAGGATAGGTTTGCCAGATTTCGAACTTGATCAAGCTCTTCTTGGAATTTCAACAATTTCTGTTCCAGCTGCGACATAGTCTCATTCTGGACCAGAGTACCTTGATCGTTAGGATCTTCTGTTCATTCGACCAGCATTGTGTTTTCTTTTCTGATGTTGCGTGAATCTTCCATTTTCTTCTTGCCTTTGTTTTTGCCTTTGGGAGGACTAGGAAGAGGAGAGGGTGGAGGGCCCCTGGATCTTGTGAGATAGGATGATGATGCTAGAGTGCACGAACCAACATTTGGGGAAGGTGAATAATCAATAAAAAATAAAGTAAAAACAAAAAGGTAGCCAAGTCAGTGAGGATTATGAAAAATGTTGCGGTATTTAAACACATAGTGCGGGAATATAAAGCACGCCCTAATTTGGGGAACCTCGTTGTGCCCGAGGTAGGCCTAGCGACAAATTGATTTGGAGAACTTGGATGCTAAAATACTTCATCTCATTAATGTAAAAATAGACAAACCCAAAACGACACTAGTCAAGAAAGAAATAAAAATCACTAATGGCCATGGGCCTTATTACATCGACAAAGCAGAAAAGGAAATCCTCTCTACTTGGTCCCAGAAAGACCTTCCCCAGACTCGGCATCCTTGATTCCCTCGAACAGGTTCCCCAGCTCGCGAAGTCCCAGCAGTAGATATGCCCTGGCCAGATGTCCACCTTCGTTCCCCTCAGCCTTTTGACAATCTTCAACCCTCTTGATGAATTTACCCTCCAACTCGACTATGCCTCGCTCCAAGTACCCAAGATTTCTATTGGCGTTGAAGGCCATGTCTTTCCATTCTTCAATTAACTTCCTGTTGGTTTCATGTATCTCACAGTGTTCGTTCTCGCATTCACGGATCCTCTTACTCAATTGATTATACTTAACTTGAGCTTCAGCCTTCTCATCTATGATCATGTGGCCTCGGATGAACCCTGGCCTGCTTAGACCATCCCAGTTGTCTTCTAACTACCCTGAGTAGAAAGGTGTACACCCTGCATGATATCTGTCCGGATCGATCGTGTCCTTTTCCATTATGATCTTACAATGCCACATATGTTGGCCTTGACACTTGTGAGGGCTATCATCATCTTGAAAGTCGGCTAGGAAGTGGCTCATCTTGTCGAACCTTGGTATAATCTGCTTTCTTCTTGCTTGTCTCAAAACCCGTAGAGGGACGTAAGTATATGTTCCTCTCAACCCAATTAGCACCAGGAACGGTGCATCCCTAGACTTGACGATGAATTCATCTGTTGGAAACCACTCGAACATCCACTGTACCTGCTGCTAAGTCAGATTATCGAATAACTCTACCCATTCTCTTGTAGTTTCGGGCTGAGCAAATCTGTCGAGAAGGTACGTCATTCGCTTTGGGTGATGGAAAGTGATGTGGTCTTCCCATGCCCTTCGCGGAAATTCTTGCCGGCACTGCCCCTTTTGGAGATGTTCTAAGAACCAGAGTTGTAACAGCAAGTTGCAGCCTTCGAAGTGCTTAACTCCCTTTTGACAGGGCTCTAAGGCTCGATAATTGTCTGAAATGATCATAGGGAAGATGCTGAAGGTCTGTCCATCAATTCCCTCCATCAATGTTTTGGTTCTCATATCCAGCCTAGTGTGGATTCTTTCTTTCTTTGCCGGAAATACAATCAGACCCAGGAAACAAACTATGAAGACGAACACCCTACGGTGAATGTGCCCCAAAGATGTTATGGAGAACTCGTCATGATAGGTACGGTAGGACTTGCTGTGACCGTACCTTTTGTAAAAATACTCGAAAGGAATGTACGACTTCTTCAGACACTCTAACTCTGCATTCTTCTTCAGACCCATCATTTTCAAGAAACCCCTGCCTGTGCGGTTCTCAGGCATCAGCAACCCGGGAGTCTCCAAAACTAAACCTGCCAGTCCTCCTATTTCCTCAAGCAATGGTGTCATTTCGATGTCCCCGAAACGGAAGACGGCTCTTTCGCTATCCTAGAACAAAGTGGCAGCCTCTGTCAACATCTTGTTGGGTTGAATGTCGAGGAGAGACGGTAGGTTACCCAAGTATTTCTTGACGAGCGTCTTATCACTGGAGTGAAGGTCCTCCCATCAGTTTAGAAGTTTTGGGTGAATGTTGGCAACCATGCCGAGTCTAGGGACTTCGTGCCTCATATTTATGCAAGACAAAATTGTTAGACCCTTACACCCGTGTCACGACCCAGAATCCTATTCCAGGTCGTGATGGCGCCCAACAACGGGGTTAGGCAAGCCAACATAAATTTCACTAAGTGTTTCTTTTACTTGATTCAATTATTCACCCATTTACCGAGTTTAACAAGTTAAATCATGATATCGAAAGGTAATAACTCATTGGTAGATAGAATAGCTATAAAGAAGCATGAGCCAACAGACAAGCATATATATATATATACAACCCAAAATCCCGCACATAAGCACTACGTGTGTGCCAGGAACTAGTGTCACGAGTGTCACGGGCATACTAACAGGATAACCAAAATATAGAATGTACAATCCCATTGTCTGAATAAATAGACGGGAAACAAAAGTAAATGAAACTCCATGGTGCTGCTGGGGAATCACCAGAAGAAGCAGCTCACCGTGAAGTCAGGTCCGCTACGGTCAATATCTAGCTCCGGTCTGATAACCAGATGCACCAGCCTCAGAACCTGTACAGTTAAGTACAGAAGTGCAACATGAATACATATTAAATAAATATGTACCCAGTGAGTATCCCATCTAATCTCGAAGAAGTAGTGACGAGAGGTCGACTCGACACTCACTAAGGTCCAACAGTATGATATGCGACAGGATATAACGAAAAGCAGTAGGCATGTAAGGCAGTAAGCAACAGTTATGTATAAAGCACAGGAATCCAAGTAAATACTGGAGCAAATAACAATGGCCACTTTCTTTCCCCCAAATATCTAATACAAGTCAATATTCATGAAACAGTGCCAAATAGTCATGCTTACACAGGAATAAGACAACCGGCCGGAGTCATAAGGATAATATCTGTGCACTGCCAAGGATCGAACGGCCCGTTCCATAAGTGCATTCTTACCATAGTCATGTCTGCGCACTGCCGAGGGTCGAACGACCCGAACCATAAGTGTGTCTTTCAAATTAATCATATCTATGCATCTTTCAATCCGTCGTGGCGTACGACCCGCTCCCATAAGAGTGGTGAAATCACACATCGCTCGCGGAATGTAAATTGCGAAGCGGTCACATGCACACACAATAACTTTTAAAACTCACTTTCCATAATCAATTCCTTTCAAATCAACAATTTCCATAAAAATCCCAGAGAAACAATACTATACGTAACATGGTCTCATAGCATATATGGAATTACAAGGAAGCATATAAGGCATTACAACGAGCGTATAAAGCATGCTGTGGGCCTAACTACCCGGACATAACAATGATAGCCGCTACGTACGGACTCTCGTCACTGGGTGTGTACGTAGCCCCCAACCAAATTACACAGAGCACTTAAATAACTTAGGGGGGGGGGGACAATTCCCTCTTACAAGGTTAGAAAGGAGACTCACCTCATGTCGAATCTACCTCTCGGACCGCGAATGCGCCCGAAACTCCGAACTCTACACCCGAGGACTCGCAAATAGCCAAAATGCATACAATTATATCAATGAATGCTCAATGTTGGGAAATTATCCTATTTATTCAATAAAATCATCGTTCTTGAAGAATTCCCAAAATTCAACCCCGGGCCCGCACGCTCGGATTCCGAAAATTCTCAAAGGAATCACTCACCCAAAGCCTAAGGATCGATAATATACGACTTTTACTTGAATTCATAGAAATAATTGAGCAATTCACCAATTTCCTCAAGAACCCTAAATTTACTACCCAAATCTTGATTTTCAATGATCTAATAGTTAATCCCATTAATAACTCATGTATTAAACTAGTAACAGGGAGGAATTAACTTACCTCTGCACTAGCTAGGTCGTGGTGTGTTCTTTCCAAGCTCACAAGTCTCTAATGGAGGTATGAAATAAAACGAGATGAAGAAATCCTGTATTTTAAAGAATATGTACTGCCTGGCCTATAGGGGTTCTGCACCTGCGGCTCGAGGACCGCACCTGCGGTCTCGCGCTTGCGAGCTGGTGCTCGCACTTGCAGAGTTGGACGGGAAGCATTGGGCCCGCACATGCGGAGCTGGAGACCGCACCTGCGGCTATGCTCTTGCGGAATTGGATCCGCACCTACTAGATTCCCGCACCTGCGACTGGGCAACCGCACCTGCGGTCACACCAGAAACACGTGCACCAGCAGCCATTTCTGCTGGTTTTTGACCTCGTGTGGTGTCCGGGAGGCACTTGGGCCCACGCGAGCCCCCGTCCAAATATACCAACAAGTCCTAAATCATAATACGGACTCGCTCGAGCCTTCGGAATGCCCAAAACAACTCTAAATATCAAAATCACACCCCAAACCCCTAAAACCATAACTTTAAGAGGTTCAAGTTCTTGATTTCTATATCGATGCGCCGGACCGACCTATACAACTCGGAATGACATCAAATTTTGTAGACAAGTCATAAATGACAAAACAGAACTATTCCCGATACCAGAATCACATTCGGACCTCGATAACATAAATTCCCGTTTCAAACCAAATTTCAAACTTATAAAAAACCCATTCCGAACATACGCCTAAGTCCGAAATCATCAAACGAAGCTACTGACACTGTCTGAACTCGATTCCGAGGTTGTTTGCTCAAAATATTGATCGAAGTCAAACTCGGCCAAATAGGCCAACCCTAAGGAACCAAGTGTTCCTATACTGCTCAAAACACTTCCAAGTCCTGAACCACCAGTCCCCGCAAGTCACAAATCTCAAGGAGCCGCTAGGGGAAGTCTTATTTAGGGGAATGGGGTACTTTGACCGGTCGGGTCGTTACATTCTCCCCCTCTTAAACAAGCGTTCGTCCTTGAACGGGACTAGAATCGTACCTAAAGTGCTGAATGGGTGTGGATACCTGCTCCGCATGTCCTCCTCGGACTCCCAAGTCGCCTCATCAACTGGTTGGCCCCTCCACTAGACCTTCATGGCAGAAACTCTCTTGGACCTCAACTGGCGGTCCTGTCTGTCAATAATAGCAACTGGCTCCTCCTCGAAGCCCAACTTCTCATCTAACTGAATATTGCTGAAATCAACCACGTGAGAGAAATCGGCATGATATCTCCGGAGCATGGATACATGAAAAACCAGATGAACTCCGGATAAACTGGGAGGTAAAGCTAGCTCATAAGCAACTTCTCCGACTCTCCTCAATACCTCGAAAGGACCTATTAACCTAAGGCTCAACTTGCCCTTCTTCCCGAATCTCATAATGCCCTTCATCGGCGAAACCTTTAGTAGAACTTTCTCTCCCTCCATAAATGCTACGTTACGCGCCATCTGATCTGCGTAACTCTTCTGTCTGGAATGTGTTGTGCGGAGCCTCTCCTGAATAAACTTCACCTTCTCCAAAGCATCTCTCCCCAGATCAGTGCCATATAATCTAGCCTCACCAGGCTCAAACCATCCGATAGGAGAACGACACCGACGGCCATACAAAGCCTCGAATGGCGCCATATCGATTCTGGACTGATAACTATTATTGTACGCAAACTCATCCAAAGGCAAGAACTGGTCCCACTGACCCCCAAAGTCAATCACACAAGCCCTAAGCATATCTTCCAATATTTGAACTGTACGCTCTGACTGACCATCAGTCTGAGGGTGAAATGCTGAACTGAGATCTATCTAAGTGCCCAACTCACTATGTAATGCTCTCCAGAAGTGAGAGGTGAACTGAGGACCTCGATATGATATAATGGACACCGGCACACCGTTCAACCGGACTATCTCCCGAATGTAGATCTGAGCTAGCCTCTAAGAAGTATAAGTAGTAGCTACAGAAATGAAATGTGCCGATTTGGTCAATCTATCCACAATGAACCAAACCGCATCAACCTTCCGCAAAGTCCGAGGCAACCCAACTACGAAATCCATAGTGATGCGCTCCTATTTCCACTCAGAAATGGGCATCTGCTGAAGCAGGCCTCTGGTGCTCATATTTGACCTACTGGCAATTAAGACATCTATACACATACCCCACAATGTCTTTCTTCATCCGTCTCCACCAGTCATGCTTCTTCAAATCAGAATACATCTTCGTCGCACCCGGATGAACAGAATACCGAGAGCTGTGGGCCTCCTCTTGAATCCTCTTCCTCAGGCCATCAATATTAGGAACACATAAACGGCCCTGGAGTCTCAAAACACCATCCTCGCCCAAAGTAACCTCCTTGGCCCTCCCCTGGACCACTGTCTCCCGAAGCTCTGCTAAGCATGGATCATCAAACTGTCGGGCCTTAATCTCTCCCAATAACGAAGACTGAGCAACCACATGGGCTAGAACTCGACGAGGCTCCGAAAGATCTAATCTCACTAGGCGATTAGCCAAAGACTGAATGTCTAAGGCTAGAGGTCTCTCCTCTGTTGCAATGTAGTCCAAGCTACCTATACTCTCTGCCCTCCTGCTCAAGGCATCCGCTACCACATTTGTGTTGTCCGGATGATAAAGAATAGTAATATCATAATCCTTCAACAACTCAAGCCATATGCGCTACCTCAAGTTAAGATCCCTCTGCTTGAATAAGTGCTGTAAACTGCGGTGGTCTGTATAAACCTCACAAGACACACCATACAAGTAGTGCCTCCAAATCTTCAAAGCATGAACAATTGCTGCCAACTCCAAGTCGTACACATGGTAATTCTTCTCATGAACCTTCAGCTAGTGCGAAGCATAAGCAATAACTCTCCCGTCCTGCATAAACACACATCCCAACCCGACATGTGAAGCGTGGCAATACACAGTATACATCCCAGAACCGGAAGGCAATGTCAGAACTGGTGCTGAGGTCAATGCTGACTTGAGCTTCTGAAAGCTCGCCTCATACACGTCGGACCATCGAAACAATGCATTCTTCTTAGTCAATCTAGTAAATGGAGTTGCAATAGAAGAGAATCCCTCCACAAATCGGCAATAATAGCCTGCTAGACCCAGAAAGCTCATGATCTCTGTAGCTGAAGTAGGACGCGGCCAACTCTGAACTGCCTCAATTTTCTGTGGATCAACCTTGATACCTTCTCCGGATACCACATGCCCCAAGAACGCCACGGAATCTAAACAGAACTCATACTTGGAGAACTTAGCATATAGCTTCTGTTTCAGCAAGGTCTGGAGCACAACCCTCAAATGTTGCTCATGATCACCTACGCTCCGTGAGTAAATCAAGATGTCGACAATGAAGACAATGACGAAGGAATCAATATACGACCTGAATACCTTATTCATCAAGTCCATGAATGCTGCTGGGGAATTAGTCAAACCAAAGGACATCACCAGAAACTCATAGTGGCCATATCTCATACGGAACGCAGTCTTTGGAACATCTGAAGCCCGAATCTTCAACTGATGACAACCTGATATCAAATCAATCTTAGAAAATACACGAGCACCCTGCAACTGGTCAAACAAATCATCAATGCGCGGCGAGGATACTTGTTCTTAATGGTAACCTTATTCAACTAGCAGTAATCAATACACATCCGCATAGATCCATCTTTCTTCTTCACAAATAGGACTGGAGCACCCCATGGTGATACACTCGGCCTGATGAACCCCTTAGGAGCCATACAATACGGGGAATGGAAATAGACTGAGTATCTGGAGCTAAATCGATACAGAAGTCAATATCACGATCCGGAGGCATGCCTGGAAGGTCTGAAGGAAACACATCAGCGAACTCTCGAACAACTGGTACTGAATCAATAGTCGGAGACTCGGCGGTGGTATCCCGCACATAAGCAAGGTAAGCCAAACAACCCTTCTCGACCATATGCCGAGCCTTCATGAAGGAAATAATTCGCCTGGGTGCACTAACTGAAGAACCTCTCCACTCTAGCCTAGGCGACTCAGGCATGGCTAAAGTAACCGTCTTGGCATGGAAATCTAGCACAACATGATAAAGAGATATCCAATCCATGCCTAGGATAACCTCAAAATCAATCATATCAAGCAATAAAAGATCTGCTCTGGTGTCGAAACCACAGAAAGTGATCACACAAGACCGATAAACCTGGTCTACCACCACAGAATCGCCCACAGGAGTGGACACATATATAGGAGAACCCAAGGACGCACGAGGAACACCTAGAAATTGAGCAAATAGTGATGAAACATATGAATAGGTGGATCCTGGGTCAAATAATACTGAAGCCTCTCTACCACATACTGAGAGAATACCTGTGATCACGGCGTTTGAGGCCACTGCATTTGATCTTGCCGGAATAGCGTAGAACCTAGCTGGAGCACCTAAAGACTGAACCCCACCAGAGTGAACAGGAGCCGACTGACCTCCTCCAGACTGGCCTTCACCCCTGGAACGACCCCTGCCGACATGTCCTCCACCTCTAGGTGGCCGGACTGCTTGTGCTGAACCCATAGGCTGATAACCCTACTGCACTACCTTGCCCCGATACTTGGGATAATGCCTCTTCATGTGGCCTGGATCCCCACACTCGTAACATCCCCCAGGCACCAAAGCATGCTGCCCTGAAGAAAAAGACCCCGGAATAGCCAGGAAATGATGTGGACCCTCTGGCATAGCACTGAAATATGGAAGGGAGGGTCTCTGGTGACTGGAATAACCACTGGGTGAACCTTGGGTAGGTGGAGGACGGTAGGAACGCTCTGGCATGGCACTGAACTGAGGCCTCACTGAACCACCTCGAGGAGGTAGTGGAGGTGCTGAATATGAAGGCCAACTAGGCTGACCACCCCCGAACTGACCTTTGCTCCTAGCCGGAGCATCCCTGAAATCCCCTGAGAACCTGGCCCTTTTGTCCTGCTGACCGTGCTCCCTACTCCTCGACCGATAACCCTCGATCCTGCGAGCAATCTCCACTACGAGCTGATAAAGGGTTCCCATCTCCACCTCTCGAGACATGCTGGACCTAATACCCGGATGCAATCCTGCTACAAACCTCCGCACCCTCTCGGCATCTGTAGAAAATATCATGAGTGCATGGCGAGATAGCTTTGAAAACCTGGCCTCATAATCTATCACCGACATATGCCCCTGCTCCAGCCGCTCAAACTAACCCCGCAGCTCTTCCCTCTCCGAGGGTAGGATATATCTGTCCAAGAACATCTGTGTGAACTGCTCCCAAGTAACCAGAAGGGAACCTGCTGGCCTGCTGAGTATATAAGACTTCCACCACCTACGAGCTCTGCCCTCTAACTGAAAGGTAGTGAAGTCGACCCCATGGGACTCAAAAACCCTCATGTTGTGCAGCCTTTCCCTGCACCTGTCAATAAAGTTCTGGGCATCCTCGCCCTGCTCACCCCCGAAGACTAGAGGGCGCAATCGAGTCCATTTGTCAAATAACTTCTGTTGATCGCCCTCTGCAACTTGTCTAGGCTCTAGTGCTGCTACTACAAGCTGGACCCCACCCACGGACAGTGTACCCGGGGTATGATGTGTTGCTGCTTCCTGTCCCGCGGCCTGGGCGGTAGGGGTTTGAACTCCCTCTCCCGCCTGAGAAGTGGAAGGATCTACTGGAAATAGGTCAGCCTGGGACATGGTGTCCATGAACCTTATCATACGGCCCATGATCTCCTGGAAGCCTGGCGTCGTCATAAAGTCCACTGGGGCCGGTGCTACTGGAGGCACCTAATCCTACTCCTATATGATAGGGTCCTCTGGTGGTGCGACTGGTATAGCCCTGGGACACCCTCGCCCCCTACCTCGGGAAGGTGCCCTACCCCTGCCTCTACCACAACCTCGAGCGACGGGGGTAGCGGCATCTCACGGATAAGGAACATCAGATGTGCGTATCCTCACCATCTGTGAGAGAATAGAAGAATAAGTTGAGTACATCATCGATTACACGATAGAATATGAATAAAGAGAAGTTTCCTACCACCCTATAGCCTCATAAAGATAAGTACAGACGTCTTCGTACCGATCCTCAAGACTCTACTGGGCCTGCCCGTGACTCGTGAGACTTATGTGAACCTATGGCTCTAATACCAACTTGCCATGACCCAGAATCCTATTCCAGGTCGTGATAGCGCCCAACAACGGGGTTAGGCAAGCCAACATAAATTTCACTAAGTGTTTCTTTTACTTGATTCAATTATTCACCCATTTACCAAGTTTAACAAGTTAAATCATGATATCGAAAGGTAATAACTCAGTGATAGATAGAATAGCTATAAAGAAGCGTGAGCCAACAAACGAGCATATATATATATATATATATATACAGCCCAAAATCCCGCACATAAGCATTACGTGTGTGCCAGGAACTAGTGTCACGGGCATACTAACAGGATAACCAAAAGATAGAATGTACAATCCCACTGTCTGAATAAATAGACGGGAAACAAAAGTAAATGAAGCTCCATGGTGCTGCTGGGGAATCGCCAGAAGAAGCAGCTCACCGTGAATGCAGGTCCGCTACGGTCAATATCTAGCTCCGGTCTGATAACTAGATGCACCAGCCTCAGAACCTGTACAGTTAAGTACAGAAGTGCAACATGAGTACATATTAAATAAATATGTACCTAGTGAGTATCCCGTCTAATCTCGAAGAAGTAGTGACGAGAGGTCGACTCGACAATCACTAAGGTCCAACAGTATAATATGCGACAGGATATAACAAAAAGCAGTAGGTATGTAAGGCAGTAAGCAGCAGTTACGTATAAAGCACAGGAATCCAAGTAAATACTGGAACAAATAACAATGGCCACTTTCTTTCCCCCAAATATCTAATATAAGTCAATATTCATGAAATAGTACCAAATAGTCATGCGCACACATGAATAAGACAATCGACCGGAGTCATAAGGATAATATATGTGCACTGCCGAGGATCGAACGGCCCGTCCCATAAGTGCATTCTTACCATAGTCATGTCTGCGCACTGCCGAGGTTCGAACGGCCCGAACCATAAGTGCGTCTTTCAAATTAATCATATATATGCATCTTTCAATCCGCCGTGGCGTACGACCCGCTCCCATGAGAGTGGGGGAAATCACACATCGCTCGCGGAATATAAATTGCGAAGCGGTCACATGCACACACAATAACTTTTAAAACTCACTTTCCATAACCAATTCCTTTCAAATCAACAATTTCCATAAAATCCCAGAGAAACAATACTATACGTAACATGGTCACATAGCATATATGGAACTACAAGGAAGCATATAAGGCATTACAAGGAAGCATATAAGGCATGCTGTGGCCCTAACTACCCGGACATAACAATGATAGCCGCTACGTACAGACTCTCATCATTGGGTGCGTACGTAGCCCCCAACCAAATTACACATAGCATTTAAATAACCTAGGTGGGGACAATTCCCTCTTACAAGGTTAGAAAGAAGACTCATCTCGTGTTGAATCTACCTCTCAGACCGCGAATGCGCTCGAAACTCCGAACTCTTTACGCGAGGACTCGCAACTAGCCAAAAGGCATACAAGTATATCAATGAATGCTTAATGTGGGGAAATTATCCTATTTATTCAATAAAATCATCGTTCTTGAAGAATTCCCAAAATTCAACCCCGGGCCCGCACGCTCGGATTCTGAAAATTCTCGAAGGAATCACTCACCCAAAGCCTAAGGATCGATAATATACGACTTTTACTTGAATTCATAGCAATAATTGAGAAATTCACCAATTTCCTGAAGAACCCTAAATTTACTACCCAAATCTTGATTTTCAATGATATAGTAGTTAATCCCATTAATAATTCATGTATTAAACTAGTAATAGGGAGGAATTAACTTACCTCTGCAGTAGTTAGGTCGTGGTGTGTTCTTCCCAAGATCACAAGTCTCTAATGGAGGTATGAAATGAAAAGAGATTAAGAAATCACGTATTTTAAAGAATATGTACCGCCTGGCCTACAGGGGTTCCGCACCTGCAGCTCGAGGACCGCACCTGCGGTCTCGCGCCTGCGAGTTGGTGTCAGGGAGGCACCTGGGCACACCCGATCCCCCGTCCAAATATACCAACAAGTCCTAAATCATAATACGGACTCGCTCGAGCCTTCGGAACGCCCAAAACAACGCTAAGTCATAAAATCACACACCAAAACCCCTAAAACCATAACTTTAAGAACTTCAAATTCTTGATTTCTATATCGATGTGCCGAACTTACCTATACAACTCGAAATGATATCAAATTTTGCAGACAAGTCATAAATGACATAACGGAACTATTCCCGGTCCCGGAATCACAT
>ML254650.1:51509-103858 GCA_005239495.1 Nicotiana undulata | reverse complement strand
TTAATCTACAATAAGAGAAACGACACTATTGTTATCGTTTAAGCGCCATAACTATTATGTATCGACCACAACCTATTTTATGATGAAACGGACAGCACCTCCTATTTATATGACTTCACACAAGTCAAAACAATCACCTAACAGCCCAAAAAACATCAATAATAATCATATTGAGCCTCCCAAAACAGTCCACACACAACCTAATCACTTCACACATAAGACGACCACCGTAGTCGTGTCAAACGACCCGAAAATGTTACAACGAACTACCAGCACACAACCCTACATCTATATGGTGTTTCTACACACCCTTCTATGTTCTACCAACTATCAGCTCTACTCCTATGTTTTATTGATGAACGGTTTAATGCGTTGGAAACTAGACTCATAGATCTTCAGTGTGGTAGGTAGATCATCCCTTAATTATAAGTATATTGGGAGAAAAGTGCATCTATATTCGACCTACGTTTCAACAAATTTATGAATGTAACTTGTGAAGACCTATTCCAACTTCTGTTCCAAAACTTGCTTGACTTCAAAACGTAGCACACGACTATCATATGACAAAATTAACTCATGTCATAACCTCCTTATAATTCAATTAACCATAGTATCACCCTAAAGTACATGGTATAACATTTCAAACTCGTCGACTTTCGACGAAACTTATTTTCTTCAATTGTTTTAGCTTCTAAGCTTTCCAACCCTCTTGGTACTTGTTATTCATGATATTAAATATTTTTAACCTCCAACGTAACATGATTATCTTAATTTATATTCCATCAAATAGAATCTTATTTCTGAGCTTACATCAATTGACTTACGATGTACTCTCACGTACGAAAACATGGGGTGTAACATGATCATTTCGGGATTTTGACCATTTTTGATAGATTTCGATTGGGATTCATTCTTTAGCATATTATAATGATATAGATATGATTTGGAGCACTCGGAGGCCGAATTTTGAGTCAAGGGCACTGCGGAATAGTGTTTTAGCCAGTTTTGAGGTAAGTAACGTCTTCGACCTTGGAACTGAGGGTTCGAAACCCCAAGTTACCTGATATTTGTTGTTAACTAAGGTGACGCACTTGCCAAGTGATGGGCATGTGGGCGTATACCGATTGTTCTAGCCTGGCTCATCCCATGGCATTGTCTAATGGTTGTTTCACACTGATACTTGTACTGCGAAGGTGGAGATTTCCATGAACATATTAGAAATCATGATAAGTGTAATTGCTAAGGATTCTTGCCAATGTGCTTATACTGAAAAGGTCACTTGTTGCTGCCTCTATCTGTAGTTATTTACTATCATGCACTCAGTCCTGTTATAGCATACATCTTAATGCCTCAGCCTCAGCATTTGTTAGTTATATTGCATTATCATTTTTGGGCTAAATTATACATATTTGAGAGCATTGTGAGTGAGACTTGAAAGTATTGACTATGTAAGGCCCAGAGCCCGATTTTTGAGACATTTATGAGATCGGACTGCACACCGCAGCGATCCTTGAATCATACCTTCGTTGGTTTGATATAGGGCTTAGGCTTATAGGAGCCCCTCCGGAGTCTTTACACCCCTAGTGAGCGCATAGATATCCAGGGATGGATCTTCCCTAGACATGAATCTTGTCCGAGCGATATGTTCCGAAGATGGATCTTCTCCGTTGGGCTGGATTGGCCTTTTTCCTCAGTACTGAGTGACTATGTCACTGTGTTTATCTATACTCCGGGTTGGACCTTCCCTGGGCTCCATGGCCAAATCTTGGTACTGAGTGGACTTCCTTATGGGGGTTTGGGTACTGGGTACATGTCATTTTCTGGATTTTTACATGAACTTATGCAAGGACACATACATAACTTGGTGCATTGGGATTAATTCTTACTATATTACTGTCATGTTCATGTTATATGTTGTTGGTCATAACTACCGGAGGTTTAGTCCGTCACTACCTCTCAGCCCATAGGTTGTTTTCGTTACTTACTGAGTTGGTGTACTCACGTTATACCCTGCATCTTGTGTGCAGATCCAGGTACATTGAGATCCAGCTCTAGTTAGTGAGTAGCAGAAGTTTCATCGGAGATGACGAGGTAGAAGCTGGAGACCGTGTTCTCGTCATCTCTTCTCGTATTCTACCTGTCGTATTACTCTTAGAATATGTTGATCATTTTCCCTTATTTTGGGTCTTATTTATGTATTAGCAACTCATGACTGCGTGACACCGGATTTGAGGTTGTAGTATTTGCATTTTGTTTTCCTTCCTTAAATTGTTTCCAAATTTTTAATTTCTACTATTACTGATTTGGATTTATTAAAAATGAGCATTTTCTCCAATATCCAAACCTAGATCTGTTATAGTTAGGTGGCTGGCCTGGTTCCACGACAGGCGCCATCACGACTCCAAAATTGGGTCGTGACAAATGCTTATGTGGTTTTTTTAGCAGGTGGAGGCAGTCCAGTACTTAGAGAAGTTAGCTCTGGGTGAAGCAGCTCGCCCGTGGCTAGCTGAGATTTTGGAAGCCCCAGGAACACCACCACCATGGATCACAACATGAGTTCTTATCCTCCAGGCCACCCTTATTTTCGAAGTTAAAGGGTAGGAAACCTTTGTGTGTAGTAGGATTGATCCGAGCTTGAATGAGAAAAACCTCCAACTTCCTCGAGCAATTCATGTGGCTTCTATTATGGTGGCCACCCCATTAATGTGGGTTCCATAATGTCAACCAAAATTACATAGGCGGTCCATAAAAATGAAATTACTACCCCTATCTGAACACTATCACAGAGTACTTCAATGATGCAAAGGTGGAGCCAAGGCCATATGACACAAAGGTAAAAGCTAAGAGGCCATTTTCATGGTATCACTTGCACGGTGCGGACAACCCAAAGTTCAAAGGTAGGTTCAGAGGCTGCTGCTGAGCCATCTACAACTCTCATGCCTTCCACAGCAGCCAGACCTTCCACCGGGACTACCGCCATGCCACCACCTTCATCCTCTAGGCCACCAAGTTCAGTTCTAGTGCCAGCCTCATCCACATATCCTCTTACTACGTTGTGAGTCTCCCATACTTTGGTGATCCTCAACAACTGGATGCCGACAACCACTTCTAAGATGTCTGGCATATCAGTATTGTTGGAGCACAGTCCTCTACTTCAGCAGTTTCACCGGTACCTCCATCAGTGGAGGAAACATTTAAGAAGATTATGGACAACCAAAAGACTATCATGGACACTCTAGTAGCTCGAGGGGGTGCCATTGAAGAGTTGGAAAGCAACAGAAGAAGATGAGAAAGTCCCAGGCTTCAAAGAAGTTAGCAGCACCAGGTGACTTGACCTTTGACTTACTGATGGAGACAGGTCCATCAATACCAACTGATCCAGAAGCACCATTAGTAAAGGCATCGACTGGTTAGTGTGACGAGCCAGATCTCACTGGCCCCACTGCTGAGGAGATGTTTCAGCTGCTCACCAACCCTATGGTCCCTTAACACGGAGATGATGATATAAACTTAGAGGAGACCGAGGGTGGTGATGGTGCCAGTCACCCCGAGAGCACATAGGGAGTTTTCTTTACTCTCTACCCTCTCATGTTTTGATTTTCTAAGCATTGGGGACAAAACTTGTTCTTTTTTTTTTGGGAGGGGGGGGGTCTATTATGATATTTTGGATGATTTGGATGACTGTTTATTACAGTTGGTCCTGTAATAACTTTAATACTCTTTTTCTTATTCTTGTATCTTTATTTTCTCCCTCATGATGTATATAATCATCCCTCTTGTATATATTCATTTGCTTTACCTTAAGTAGTTCATTTCATAGTTGCTTCGTTTTGCTTTCTTAATTAAATAGCTTCTTAGTCACTTTATTAGCTTCTTTTTGATTTGTTAACTTCTATTTATGTTTTAGTGAACAATAGTCCTTTGGTTTTCTTAATGCCACGGTTCTTTCCAAAGGTGGGTCTTTTGTGAACTGGGCGGCCTTTCCCAATGATGGATGGCATGACAACATTCTTAAGGGATTGAGTTAGTTTTTGATGTTTAGGTATAAATAAATAGTATTAATGAATAAATAAGGGTCGAGCGTGCTTCACTTGGTACCAACACAGATAACTATGCGCTTATGGTTAAAAACAAGTTTTTGTAAAGAAATAGCTTTAGTTAGTGACCTTGTGAATCTTATGTTGACTTAGGCAATCATCGGGTTGTTTAGTTGAACCACTAGCGATTTTCAAGCTTGAATGCGGTTGTTTTGGGCCCTCGATTCTTTTCTATTTAACAATCCGGTTGTGCGAGAGGTGAGGTATTGTGTTACAATTCCAAGTACCCGTGCGAATGGTCTAGAACTTGCCCTGAATGAGTTTCTAGGTGAATTCTAAGTTAGCCTGGCTTGAGAAGTGATTGTTGGCTCTCCTTGGCATGTTTAAAACCTTTCATGACCCACCAATGATATCATACTTAGTACACCCTTTTGAGCCTAAATCCTTTTTATTCAATAACCAGATTACAAGCCTTTGATCGTTTTATAGTGACTCTCTCTTGGCACTCGACTCTTCTTTGGCACTCATGTGATTCAAATGGCAAAAACATATGTTTGGGGAGAGAGGATGAGTTTAAAGATTGTTTCAAGGCAAAAAAAGACTAAAAAAATTTGAAGAGGAAAAGGGAAAGAAAAGAAAGGAAGAACAAAGAAAAACACAAAAAGAAAGTGAATAATGTGGAAGGGTTGAAAAGATGCAAAAGAAAGCAAAAGTGCAAAGCAT
The DNA here is from genome assembly GCA_005239495.1 of Nicotiana undulata. Classification (NCBI taxonomy): domain Eukaryota; kingdom Viridiplantae; phylum Streptophyta; class Magnoliopsida; order Solanales; family Solanaceae; genus Nicotiana; species Nicotiana undulata. The sequence continues at coordinate 99,098 of ML254650.1, read as the reverse complement.
GGAGAAAGCAAAGAAGGAGATTGTGAATAACATGACAAGAAAGAGTGAGGTCAAGTCTCTCTAATCCCCCTAAGGGAAAAGAAAATGACTCAAAGAGTCGGCAAAGTATGACAAAACAAGAGAATATGAAGTGCTAAAGAAAAGATGAACCGATTCCAATCTGATACTTTCCTCCTTAGTCCAAAAGCCTTCATTACATGTCGAAAAATACCTACGTAATTTCAAGCCGAGCGAGCTTACATTAGTGGTGATCTACATGAGGGGAGAGCATACGGTACTTAGAGATGAGCTTGTGACATTATTTTGAGAGTGATGAGCGAGGTTTTCTCAAGTCATTATTTTTAATTCTTCATTCGTGAGTGAGATGAGCTTACAAATATATGAGGAGGGATTTTGGATACACAGCGACTTGCATGAAAGTGCGAGCTTCCTTGATGAACAAAGTCAACCCTTGATGCTCAAGCATCACATTAGATCCATTTGTGCTTCAATATTCAAAGCATAGGCTCGTTAATGATTCATGAATGTGTGGGTAATTGTATGTCCCAATTAATTTGTGTTCAACTCAACTTAGGCTAGCTGAAATATCCCTTTTTCTAGTGGAGGTGGGAATTACCTTAATTGCTTGAGGACAAGCAAAAACTTAAGTCTGGGGAAGTTGGTAAGTAGGGATTTTGACCATTTATTTGCTTTCTTTTACTTGCGTTTTAGCTTAAAGAAATGGTTAAAGGTATTTCCGAGAACTAATATAATGTGCTTTCATGCAAGAATATTAGGAAACGAGCAAAAGAAGTGAAAATCAACTCCAAAAGGAGTCAAAATTGGATAAGAACCAAAACAAGGCAAAAAGGCCCACAGTGCGGACCGCAAAATACTTTGTGCGGTCGCAAACAATGAAAGAGAACTGTCAAATTTCCTTCAAAGTATGCGGACCACACAATTAATGTCGCTGCCGCATAAGAGGAGATTCAGAGAAGTTGATTTTAGGCCATCTGAGGATATGCGGACCGCATGATTATTGTGCGGCTGCAAGAGCCAAAGTGCAGCAGCACTCACAAATGTGTCGTCCGCAAAAGAAGGTCCAAGCAAATTTAAGTTTTCGGCCACAGCAAAAAATGTGCGGTCCGCACACATAGATGAAGCGTAGCCGCATCCCAATTTTATGCGACCGTAGAAAGTTCAATTGGCCATTCAATCTCAATATGCGGACCGCACAACCTCCACAGGGGCATTTTTGTAAGATATATTCAGCTTATTATAAATAGAACTTTTTGTCATTTTAAGGTGAAGTTTGGTAAGTTTTATCGGTGTAGAGCACCTGAGCCGATTGTATTTTCTGTTTTGAGTAATATTGTACTAGATTAGCTTCTAAACAATAGATTTTCTTTCCTTAATCAATTATTATGCATTCTATTTTAATCTTTTCTTTTATTTCATCATTTTCTATGAGTATCTAAACCCTTAGCTAGAGTTGTGACCCAACCCTAGTATGGGTACTTAATGTGTTATTGGTTTTGCTTATTTATGATTGGGTATAGGTTATTTATCCTTGTTCTTGCTTAAATTTCAGAATTAGTGGTTGCAAATATTGATTCATGCCTATTTGACTTAGTCTCTGCTTGAGAAAGAGAGACTAAGTCTAGTAAAACTTGGCTAACTAGGAATTGGGGTGAACTCAAGAAATTGATAGCCCCGATTAAAGGGTCGAACCTAGGGATAGTAAGACCCGACTAGAGCATTTATCACTTGCTTTGTGAATTACCCATTTGGACTTGAGAAAGCCAAATCGAAAAAAAGTCACTTAATCTACCGAGAGGTATAGAGTGAGTAAACGAGTGTGATTGCTATAATGTATCCCGATCAACCAAACATGCCCTAAAGCTCTAAATACATTAGTTACCAACTTGGCAAAAGTCGCAACCCTAGATCTTCTTTAACTTGAAAAACAACCAAAACAAAAATATTGTCTCATAGTTTTATAATTGCAATCATTAGGTAAAGTAGAAGTAGAAACAACAAATGTCAATGTGGAAGTGTAATTTAGGACATATTATACATTTATACTAGGTGTATACCTAATCCAAAATCTAACTCCCTGTTGATGAGTGGTGATTTTACCACTGATTTTGGCCTCTTTTCATTAGATTTTGTTTCCCTCTAAGGTAACTTGAGGTCGTTTATAGTGTGCATTTTCTTGAATTTCAGGGAAATGATGTCATGAAGTGGTTGACATTGAATTGGAGTGAAATTGAGCAAAACATGGTGAAAATGGCAAAACTCCCAGTGATTCCGCACCTGCAAATAATAGGTCGCTGGTGTGACCTCGCACCTGCGATTATTGGCTAAGCTCCACAGAGATCGAACTTGCGGAGAAGTTCACGCACCTCCGGAACCGCAGGTGTGACCAGCTGTCCGCTCGTGCGGAAAGTTGACTAAGGCTTCAGAACTCGCACCTGCGAGGATATTCCCGCTTCTGCGGAATCGCACCGGCGAGGATTTTTCCGCAGGTGCGATAAACGGGCATCAGATTTGGACAATAATGTAAAATCACTTTTTCCCATCCCCACTCTCATATACTCGACCTAGCAGTCATCTTTGGATATCTTTGGCTTTGTAAATATAATTTTGAGAGAGAAGAACAAGTTCTTGAAGCTAGGGCTTTGCACACACACTTGGGTCTTGAAGATTTCACCATTGTGGTTAAGGATTTCTTACCCATTTATGTTTATTTATTCATTTCCTTGCTTTGTATTGATTATCTAAGTGTGTAGTATTATTTCCAACACTTGAATCTTGTTTATGGGAATATTCATATATGAAGTGTGGATTAAATACCTTGTTGTGCTTATGTATTGAATGATTTTCATATATTTATGAAGTGAGTTGTTGTTTATTTAATTATTCTTGTTCTTTAATGTTTCCAAAGGGATTAGCTAACCCTAAGACTCGCCCATTAACTCCTAGTTAATTTTGGAAAAGATAATTTGGGTTTGGGAAAGATTAATTAACAAGAACTTGAGGATTTAACCCTCATTTTATAGATTCTACCTAGGGATAGGATTGAACTACTAGTAGCCAAACCCGAAAGTGCTTAATCTCCTAATTGGGCTAGGAATAATTCAATTAGGAAGTCTTGTTAGTCTTTGGGAAAAGCTAATTAAGAATTATTATCCGTGGCTAATTAACATTAACTAACTCATATTTGTAAAATCGTGAAATACATTGGATCGTTACTTGAGTGTAATACCCGATGCCTTCATTCTTGTCGCCATTGATCATTTTACTTGCTTTCTAGGTTAGTTTATATTTTCTCATTTAGCTATAAATAATTATCAAAACCCAAAATCTTATTTGTTTGGCATTGCGCGATAAGTGATAACTCTCTAGCATTCCTAATCGCCCTCATATTGTTCTCTATGGGATTCGACCCCAACCTTGTTGGGTTACTATATTTGACAATGATCGCTTACCCTATTTTAAGGTGTAAATTGAGCGTATCATATGGAACCAAGTGAGTTCAAGGAATTGAAAGAGCAGCTTTAGGAACTTCTTGATAAGGGATTTATCAGGCCTAGTGTGCTGCCTTGGGGTGCAGCAGTTCTGTTTGTGAAGAGGAAGGATGGTACTATGCGGATGTTGTTGATACCCAATTTTTCCTCAAATTATTTTCAAACTCGCATATAAGCTTTCAAAATTACTCTTTGTAATAATGAGCATTTTTCCTATTTTTCCATATTTTTGTTAAATGATTTCCCTATTTGTTTAATATTTCATACTTAAATAATTATTCATAAACTATGTTATAAATAATTTCAAAATGTTTCCCAGCTCAGTATGCTACTTTAAATCATCTTTTGTCTATTAGGATTCAATTATTTAACAAATTAGCCAATTGGGTCTCATTTAATTTTAATTACAGTAATTTTTACAATTATAGCCCAATTGAACATTTTGTATTATTTTAATTAGAAACTTATGAATTTTTATACTTAATATTAATTCATTACTGTAATTTTACCTATTTAAACTTAATTTCATTTTTTATACGGTTATTAGCTATTTTATTAATTATTTATCTATTCTTTATGGGTATTTAATATCTAGCCACATTTTTATTTAATATCTAGCCACATTATACCCAACACGTCTGATCTTTAAACCCAATTAACACGGACCCAAAACCAAAATTCATACCCGGCCCAACCTCATGCATGATCTGAGTCGTTGATCACATAAGATCAACGGTCCAGATCCATATTTCCTTAATTAACTCTATACCTAACCCCCTCCCAGTCTCTCATTCTCTCGAGACCCTTTCTCCCTCTATCTCTCTATCTCTCTATCTCTCTGTAACCTCTGGTTCTCTCTAGAAGCCTCTTGGGCTTCTCCTTCTCCAATGGCCCTCGTCTTCTCCGGCCACCCCTCTTGCCGAAAACCTTGAAGCTCCATCCTGTCGTCTCTCATGGCTCTCTTGTGACCGGCAACATCGTCCCTAAGGCCCTCAAAGGGCCATGACCAGTGTACTCTCACCTTGGCTCATTTTTGTTTGCTTCAGACCTTCATGGTTGTTCCGAGTAAGATCTTTCTATTTTTTCTTGCCTAGACCCTTGGGTTTCTAGGCCGGTGCCTTCATCTCCGGGTTCTCTCTTTGAAACCCTAGCTCTAACTGTCATGACCCAATTCTCCCTCCGACTGGGTCTCGTGTCGGCACCTAGTCTACACGACTAGGTAAGCCTATACCTTAAGCGAAATTTAGATAAAACAAGTAAAATAACAGTAAGCGAAATAAATCATAATAAAGTCGACACCGCTCGGCATAAACAGTTACTATACCCTAGAACCCGGAATATCACAATACATCACAAGCTACTCTACTGCTCAATATGTACAACTGGATAGAAAATATTGTATAGTTTCATCTACAAGTACTACAACTTCAAGATAGGAAGGGGACTCGGAGAGCTGCGGACGCTGCAGATTATACCTCGAGTCTCCTGATACGGCTGCTGCTAGCTAGCTGAGATACCACATACTAGGACCTAGATCTGTACATGGGGAAAACATGCGCAGAAGGGCGTAAGTACTCCACATTCGGTACCCAGTAAGTGCCAAGCCTAACCGCAGTCAAGTAGTGACGAGGTCAGGTAGAGGCCCTACTGAGGTTTGCAAAGTAACAGATATAGAGAACAAGTAAGTAAAACAGGTGATAATCGACAGGAATTATAAGTAAAGGCTAGCGAGAAACGGTATAATCAAATGCTCGGATCAATGCAATATGCATATAAAGCTCTGTAAAAAGTAAAGGTACAATGCAATACAATATGCGGGAAAGGCTCGGGTATCTGCCCGCAATCCCTATGTATGCAATGCAGAATGAGGGAAAGGCTCAGGTATATGCCCGCAATCACTGTATGCATACGTAATATAAAGTAAATCTCAAAAATAACGTAGTTTAAGGGTTTGAGGAAAAATCAGTTGGAAATCTCGAAGAAAAATCATTAAATCAGTTTCAAAGAATAGTAACGATTGGAAAATTAGTTAGAAATCAATTTACCATGATAAATCTTAAGTTATTATGCAATTTAAATGATAGCAGCAATAATAGAGTTGAAAAGGAAGCATTATGTAGAAAGAAATAAGGAACTTCAGTGAAAATATCCCGTGCACGCGCTCGTCACCTCACGTACACGGGGTTTTTATAGGAAAAACCAGTAAAAATGCCTAAGGGAGATTCCCCAACACAGAGTTAGGCAAGCCACTTACCTCGACTGCGTAAATCAACTTTGTACCACTCTCTTGCCACGAGTATCCAACTCCATGTGGCCCAAATATACTCAATTCGATTGCATATTGTAAATATAATTTCAAGAAATCAAAGTAACTAATTAATTCGAAGCTAATACGCGAAATTAGGAATTTGACCAAAACGCCCCTCGGGCCCACATCTCGGATTCGGGTAAAATTTATATTTTCCGAACTCTTATTCACTCACGAGTCTAACCATATGAAAATCCCTCAAATCGGAGGTCAATTTCCCAATCAAAACCCCAAAATTAGGTTTAAGAAGTTTCTTCCATTTTCCCTCAATTTTAACTCAAAATCATGAATTTAAGGGTGGGATTTAAGATTAGGAACGTGGAAATTAACCTATGGTTGTAGAAAATCACTTACCTCGATTACCCAGGTGAAAATGCCCTCAAAGATTGCCTCTCCCGAGCTCCCACAACTCAAAAAGGGTGAAATAACATAACCCTCGGATTCTTAGAATATGAACAGGGATTTCCGCACCAGTGGTCCCTTTAACCGCACCTGCAGAAATATCATTGCAGGTGCGGGATTTCATTTAAATCCCCTGGGATCGCACTTGCGGCTGGCTGGTCGCTGGTGCGGCTCCGCGCCTGCGGAAACCCAATCGCAGGTGCGGGATTCACTTAGGCTGGACAGAGGTCGCGCATGCGGGTCTTTTGTCGCGGGTGCGGCTCCGCGCCTGCGGAAACCCAATCGCACCTGCGGAGACTGGGAAGTCCTGGCCCAACCTCGCAGCTGCGACTAGGGGCCGCTCTTGCGAGCTCGCACCTGCAGAATTTCCATCGCAGGTGCGAAAACACCAGAAGGAGCTTGGTTCAGCAATTTACCAAGTCCAAAATTCTTCCGTTAAGCATCCGGAATAACTCCGAGGCCCCCGGGACCTCAACCAAAACCACAAACTAGTCCAAATACCTTATTCGAACTTGGTCGAGCCTTAAAAACACGATCTATAACATCAAAATCATCAAGTAAGCATAGATTCAAGCCTAAGAACTTAGGAATTTTCAAGAATTCACCTCCGACGCCGAACCACATCTAAACTCGTCCGAATGACCTAAAATTTTGCACACAGGTCATAAATGACATTCCGGACCTGTTGTCGCTTTCGGAATTCCATTCCGAGTCTGATATCAAAATTTCACCTATCGGCTGAAATCACCGAAATTCTAACTTTCGCCAATTCAAGCCTAAATATAAGTGTGGCCTCAAAAACATATTCCGAACATGTTCCCAACCCCGAAATCTCTCAACGGAGCTAACGCAGTCGACGGATTTCCATTTTGGATCAGTTTTCACACAGCTCCCGCTCTGGCCCAATTTCTAAGGTTAAAGCTCACCTTAAAGGACTATATGTCCAAAAACACTCCAATTTTCATCACTCAACGCTCCGACTCGTTCCATTAACCTAATTAGACATGGGAGGAACAGTTATACAGGGATCGGGGCGCTAACTCTCCAAAATGACCGGTCAGGTCGTTACACTGACACTTCAATTTCTTATAAGATCTGTAATAGATCTATGTTTATCTTGAGGTTTTCACCTACTTTTCTTTACAAAACCTGATATTTTTCAAACGATTTTGCATTCTTTAAGAACTAGGGTTCTTAAAACCCTTTTTAAATGGTTTTCTTCCTGATTTCTTAGTATTATCTTATGGTCCTCCTTATGTTTGAACGATTGTTTGAGATTTTTCACCTTGTTGTTTGATTCTGCTAAAAACCCTAAATTCCTGATTTATTTCTCAATAATATGTTGCTCGTCCTATTACATTTGATGTGTTCTCATGAGTATGCTTCGATTGATTAAAGTATCTTCTAATTTTTACCCTAATAATGTTGTATTAGGGTTCCGACTTGGTTCTGTTTTCTTACACTCTGCTTGTATGTTTATTCGTGTTTTGAATCCCTAATTTCCTGTGATTGGTTTCCTCTGATTGATTTCATGTGATAATCTTTACACTATTAACTATTTCTCTTGCTTTATTTCATGACTGATTTTACCATTTGACTACTACTCTAATCAAACCTCATGTACCTGCCCCAAATCCCTTCTATGTGCTTGTTATGTTACCAATCATTCCTTATTTACCTGCTTTTGACCGTGTAAAGTGACTCCTTAATTAAGGGAGTCTTATGATTCTTACTATTTACTGATTCTAAGTTGTTATAATTACCAAGTTATTTTAATCCTTCCCTTATTTAACATGTACTAATTCTCTTTGCCTTATATGTTATTGATTCTTACTATTTTTTGAATGAAAATCCCGGACTTAAGGGAGAACTTTCCTTGCTTTCTTGACCGATTGATTTCGAAATTCCTTAATTATTACTAAACTTGATTTTTACCTTATTTTACTACATTGCTTTGCCAACTATAAATACCCTGAAATGCTCTTTCATTAGAACAGACATCAGTGAACACTCTCAATACTATTCTCTCTTGTGCTCTTTCTCTCTTTCTCTCATTGCTATACTGTTGTTCTCTGCTCTTGTCCATTAGTAGCCGACTGTAATCCAAGGCTACTATTGTGCTTATTCTTTGCTCTCGCATTCCTGTTGTACTCTTTTATCATCTGGTATGTCCTGACTTGACTTCAAAAGTCTCCAAACCAGTGTGGTTATTACTATGTCAGTATGTTATATTCCTAGTTGTTTTCTACCTATGCTTCTTTTGTTTTACCTGCAATTGATGTCCTGTTTTGCCTGTTGATACTTTCCATGCCCACCTCTTTACCTGTTTATGATTAAGTCAGTACTTGTTATGAGATTTACTTATTCTTGTATGCATCTGTTAGGCCGTCTCTATTCTTGTATCATGTACGACCCTGCCCCCTGGTCCCCTGAACTTCTTATCTGTTAATGCTTGACTTACAGGCTTACATTATTGTTATTTGTCTAAATCTCACCTGTTATACATGTATTCTGCTACTGTCTGCTATTATGTCTAAACTTGACCAATTCTTGGTCCCTGAATCTCTGTGATTTCATGTATTCATGCCTAGTAAGTCTCTTTATCACTTTGGTATTATGTGATCTATTTGCCATCTCTACCCCATAGTCCATGTGTGCAACTCTATATTGTTGAACCTTTGTCTAAGGTTTCTGATTGTCTTTAAGTTAGTCTTTTGAAAAACAAATCTCAAGTTTTGAAAACTCTTTTCTTAAACTACTCCTTCCTTCACTTCACACTACTCTTTGAAATTAAGTCCTACCCCGTTCGTGTGAGCATTGCCTTGAGTACCTTCGAGTACTCATTGAACTTTGACACGCAAGGATGGTAATTCCACACTGCACCTTGTTCAAATTTTGGCAACTTGCTTGGGTGCTGGTATTGGTCAGGGACCCAATGAGAGCCCTAGGGAGCTTTGCCGCACCCAGGCCATGAAGGCTCTGAGACTCGAAAGGAGTAAGGATGGGAGATTGGGCCTGATTGAAGGCTCCCTCTAAAATAACTTCTTATTTTCCTTTTTCATTACTATAATTCATTTGTTATTTGTTTGTAATAATTTGTAAACTAATGATTGGGGTTGGATAGTGAATATTGAGGGTTATGCATGCTTAGTTTAGTCGTGGGTAGACAACATGCTTATAGGCTTTTATTTTACCTACTTGTGCAATAGATAACCTGCCTAGGACATGCATCTCATTAGAAATCCTGCCTTAGGTTCTTCAATTTTCAGCATATCTATTATATTTATCTCGTAAACCATGATCATAGTAATAATCATAACCAGTAAATAAACGGTTTTAAAATATTACCACTTCATTCTTCATGTTCATGGCATCTAGAATCCATGTTTTAGGGGGTACTCCTGTGTGCATTAGATATCCTATCCTTAGGACCTTCTTATTTGTTCGAATTACAATTGTTGAATGCCTAATTAGCATGTTAATTTAATACTCCCATAAAAATATGGTTAATATACTTGAAACAATTTCCTACAAACATGTATCTGTTAGAATCAGAATCCAAATATACATGTTCACCCTTTAAAAATAAGTAGGCAATGTATACGACGCCTAGGCAAACCTTAGGCCTAACACGTATAAAATCAAATCGAATGTGCTTTGTTTGCTATCATTAAAACCGATCAGTCCCCTTTAAACATTTTGAACCCTGCTGCTCCCATTCTTGTTTTACCTCACTGAAGTTCATTTTGCTTTTATTAAAACTCCTGCTCTATTTTAAAATATTCTTGAAGTTGTGCATCTATTTTCTTTTACTGATTTTTACTGATTCATGTTCTATTATGTTTTCAAACTACTGGGTTTTCAAAGATACCTCACTCTGCTCAAAATCGTGCCATTTCGAATCCCTCCTCTGTATTTCTTTAAAGTTACTATATTTGATACCATCTTACTACTTCTTTTACTACAGTTCTCTGTAAACTGATAACTATTACTCTATGTTAAGCTATTGTATTTTAGTCACTTATCTTTTAAAATCACTATATTACTTCAAGCCCATGCTTTAATGATTTTCTTCTATGTTTTCTGAAAGCTTTAAATCACTGCGTACTTCTAAATCTTACCGCTTCCTTTAACTACTGTATTTTTGAAAATCAACTATCATTCAAGTCACTCAGTCCTAATTGAATCTTCTGTTTTTATTAAGTTTCCAAAACATATCTATTGCAACTCACTATTTTACTTAAAACCTATTTTAAACTCCCATCTTTGGGACCTTAAGTGTGTTTGAGACGTGATACATATATGTCTACTTGTGGAGGGATCTGTGAGCCTTTATTGGCCTCTATGTGTACCTTATATATGCAGTCCTATTTGTTATGTATGTCGTCTATTGTTTTGTCTTTTAAACCTAAGGGTTCAGCCTAGTACTCACATTGTAGGATTAGTATTCCTAAATACCCTCCAGGACTTACAGGATGGGACGGGTAATGGCACGCAATAAGCACTCGTAACCAACACAAGCATTTTTAATAACCTTTACGGGGTGGGAAGGGTAGAATACGGATATGATGACCGGTGCGCTAATACCACGTGTAGCCGCCTCTTTGAGGTGTGACATACCGGGTATTGCATTGATGTGATCCGTATTACTTTAAACCTAAGACAGTTCTTTTCAAATGTTTGTATTTATGCTTTCTCCAAAACCTCTTCAAAGATTTTTATGTTTGTTTGAAATCCCCTCTTATATGAACCTTACTTGCTACTTGTTCACTACCCAAATTCACAAAACTTATTGGCTGGGACCCACAGTTGTGGATCTTGAGGGGTGCCTAACAACTTCCCCTTGGGATAGTTTCAATCCCTTACCCAATCTCTGGTAACGCAAACTAGTTCATGAGTTATCAACTCTAGGTGCCCTAACGCACCATAAAAATCGTTAGGTGGCGACTCTTCCTTAAACCCTTTCTTTTAAGGAGTTGTCCATAATTCCATAAACTTGATCTTTCCGCGCCTAACCCGTGCGATAGAAAAAGGTGGCGCGACAACATGGCGACTCTGCTGGGGATCCTCCTTAGGCTTATACCATCACAATTTTGCTTTGTGAATTTGGACCTTTAAATGTTTACGCCTTTCCCCGTTATGTTGTTAACTGTTTACTTTTTATAAGTATTTATTTCTCCGGAACGTAACTAACATATATTCGTGTTTTCTTTGTAACCGCTTTCCATTATAACTATTGTATTTCCTTTCTTTACCGTTTTCCCCAAACGTGAAAATACATGCCTATCTGTTTTAATGCTTATTATTGCATATCATGCTCCCCATTTATATTCCACTCGTGCCAAACAAATCCTATAGCAACGCTTACAATGAGTGGTTGCGCTATTCCAATATTATCACCCCCTAAATTCGGAAAGGCATATTTACGGTAAAACTAGTTGATCAGCAGTGCAGTCGACGGTTCCGTGCCTTCCCCCTTGAGTTTTTCGCTCAAGGGTACCAGTCTAAAACCCCAATAGAAACCTTATTGTATTGTACGTTGCATGCATCATGGTCAAACATAGCCGGGATAACGTGTTGTCCGGTCAATAGACTTTAAGATAGCCTTGTCCAAAGTCTATTGGGTTTCCCTGGAACCCAAAAGGATGCCTTCACGTCTTGTGCATTTATTTGAAGAACTTAAATGCTCATGCTAATTATGGATGTTAAATAGTCGAGTCTGGTGGGGGTAAGGGCCTAACTTGTTTACTTTGCAGAGATAAGGCACGAGGTCCCCAGATTTGGCATCGTCACAAACATCCACCCAAAATTTCTAAATTGGTGGGAAGACTTGCACTCAAGCGACAAAACAGCAGTCAGAAAACACCTGGGCAACTTTCCCTCTCTCTTGGACATTCAGCCTAATAACATGGTGATAGAGGCTGCCATTTTTTTCTGGGACTGTGATCGATCGGTTTTTCGATTTGGGAACAATGAGATGACACCGCTTCTAGAGGAGATAGGGGTTTAGCTGGTTTGCCTTGGGAGTCTCAAGTATTATTGATGCCTGAAAACCGAACAGGTCAGGGTTTTCTCAAGATGATGGGACTCAAGAAGAATCCGGATTTAGTGTGCTTGGAAGACTCGTAAATCCCCTTTGACTATTTTTACAAATGGTATGGCCGTAGTCAGTCTTACAGCACATACCAGGAAGAGTTTTCCCTCACCTCTCTAGAACACATTCACCGCCGGGTATTCATCTTCATATTCTGCTTTTTGGGATTGATGGTCTTCCCGACAAAGAAGGGGAGAATCCACACTAGATTGGCTATGGTTACCAAGACTTTGATGGAAAGGATCGACGGACGAGATTTTAGCATTGTACCTATGATTGTTGCTGACATATACCGAGCTTTGGAGAACTTTCAACGAGGAGCGAAACATTTTGAGTGTTGCAACTTGTTACTTCAGCTTTGGCTCACTGAGCATTTGCAAAGGTGTGACTACCGTCAAGACATACATAGGAGAGTTTAGGATGATCATATTGCTTTCCATCATCCAAAGCGTATGAATTACATCTCCGACTTGTTTGCACAGCCAGAGAATGCAGATGGATGGGTTGAAATATTGGAAAATCTGACCGAGGATCAGATCCAATGTATGTTCGAGTGGTTCCCGACCGACGAATTCATCATTCGGACTAGAGACACTTTGTTCCTGATATTGACTGGTCTTAGAGGGACATACCCTTACATCCCGATTCGCATCATGAGGCAGGCAGGGAGGAAGCAAGTCGTCCCAAAGGTCGAGAAAATGAGTCTTCTCAGGGCGGACATCCAAAATGATGACAGCCCTCACAAGTGTCAAGCTCAGCAATTGTGGCACTGCAGGATCCGGTTGGAGAAGGATACTATCGAGCCCGACAGGTATCACGCTGGTTGCTCTCCTTACTATATGGGATGGTTAGAAGATAACTGGGGAGGAAGTGTTGAGCCAAGGTTCGCTCGAGGACATAGGGTCATAGATGAGAAAGTCGAGGCAACAATTAGGCTCAACCAGCTTCGTAAAAGGCTCCGTGACTGTGAAGAAGATCATCACAAAATCCACATAGCCAACAAGAAACTGATCGAAGAATGGAAAGACATGGCCATCACTTCCACTCAGAGGCTAGCACACTTGGAACGAGGCATAGTTCACTTGGAGGAATAGTTCCTTAGGAGGATCGAGACTTGTCAAAAGACCGAGGGAGCTGAAGCAGGAATTCTAGCCAAAACCTACTTGTTGTTGGGACTCCCGAGATGGGAATGTTGATCAAGGCAAGTAGAGGTGCCGAGTCTGGGGAAGGTCCTTCTGGGACCAAATAGATAGGATTTGTCTTTACTTTGCTTTTGATGTAATAAGGCCACTGGCCATTAGTGACATTTTATATTTTCGTATTCTTAGGGTCAAGTTGGATTTGTCTATTTTATTATCAATAAAATGAGGCATTTAGTATTTAAGTTCTCCGAATTAATTTGTTGTTAAGCCTACCTTGGGCATTAAGAGGTTCCCTAACTTAGGATGCGTTTTACATTTTCACATTACGTGTTTAAATTACCACAATTTTCTTCATAATATTCACTAACTTCACTACCTTTTTATTAGTTATTCCCCTTCCCCAAAGGTTAGTTCGTGCACTCTGGCATCAACAACTTATTGCACAAGATCAAAGGGCCCTCCTCCTACTCCTCCTCCTAGCCCTCCCAAAGGAAAAAGAAAGGGTAAAACTAAGATGGCAGATGCAAGCGGTACTAGAAAAGACAACAGAGATGAACAGGTTGAGATCACTGATGGTCAGGGTATTCAGGTTCTGCACGAGGGTATGTCTCCACTAGAGAAGAAGCTGCTAAAGTTTCAAGAGGAACTTGATCAAGTCAAGAACTTGGCCAACTTATCATTCTCCCTCAACGTCCCAGATGTTCACTTGCCAAAGACGCTGAACCCCACTTTACCCCAAAACATCCCCAAACAACCCAATCACCCCAAAGATCCTGTTCCACCATCACCACGCAACACATGTCACTACAACATTCCGCCTCTCCAGGATCACACGAGAGACCACCTCCAGGCTTATGACAACCCCATTTATGTGGAAACCGTAGCTCATTCCACACCGCATACCCATGAGTCTGACGAGAAGGATAAGCTCATCAGAAATCTGGCATAGGAACTCAAGAAATTGACCAATCGAGTTCAGGGCGTCGAAGGAGTTAAAGGGGTTGAGGGATTTAACTATGAGGATCTTTGCATTCAGACCGATGTTAAACTTCCCGAGGGGTACAAACCTCCTAAGTTCGAGATTTTTGATGGTACTGGTGACCCAAGAGTCCATCTGAGGACTTACTGCGACAAATTTGTCGGCGTGGGGAAAGATGAAAGAATCTGCATGAAACTCTTCATGAGGAGTTTGAAAGGTGATGCACTATCCTGGTACATCAACCATGATCCAAATAAATGGATCAATTGGGTGAATATGGCTACGGACTTCATGGATAGATTCAGATTTAACACGGAGAATGCACTGGATGTGTTCTACATCAAGAACTTGAAGAAGAAACCAACTGAGACTTTTCGCGAGTATGCTACTCGTTGGAGGTCAGAGGCTGTCAAGGTCAGGCCAGACTTGGAAGAGGAACAAATGAAGAAATACTTTGTGCGCGCTCAGGATCCTCGGTACTATGAGCGGCTGATGATGGTCGAGGGGCACAAGTTTTCTGATATTATCAAGCTAGGAGAATGAATCGGGGAAGGTATCAAAACGATATGGTTACAAATTTTGAAGCATTACGGGCTACCAATAAGGCTCTGCAATCTGGTGGTGTGTCCAAGAAAAGGGATGTAGGAGCCGTGATGGTGGCACAGCAAGCCAAGTCCCCTCCTAAATACCAAGTATACCCCGCACCTTCCTTCACATACCAACCAGCTCCAAGCTACCAAGCACCCTCACCTCAATACCAGACACCCTCACCCACCTACCAAACTCCACCATCCACATATCATCCTACCTCGCCCCGATACTCACAACCAGCTACCGTATATAATGCTTACAATTCCCAACCTTCTCACTATCAATCACCACCTAATCGCCAAAACTTCTCGAGACCTCGCCCAAACTTCGACCGTCGTCCACCAAAATAGTATACTGCCATAGCTGAACCCATCGACCAATTATACTAAGAGCTTAAAGCCTCCGGTTATGTCACACCCATTCCCGATGTTGTCCCTGAAAACCCATCTTAGTGGGTCAACCCAAACAAAACATGTGCTTATCACTCCGGCATGAATGGACACACCATCGAGTAATGTCATTCCTTGAAGGACTAGATACAAACCCTCATAGATAACAAGATCATTGTAGCCAAGGACCCCGCTCCAAATGTTTGCAGTAATCCGCTGCCTGACCATAAAGGCGTTGTCCACATGATTGAGGTTGAAGATGATTGGGATCCCGAGGGATCAATTGGGCTAATTGCCGAGGGTGATCCAAAGAAGCCTGCGATTACTCTTAATCCGATCGTGGTCTAGATGTAGCCATCTGAGGAAGTTGAGGTAAACATGTCCTTTCCACTTGAGTTTGAATCAAGACCACTCGCCAAAGGAAAGGCCCCAGGACCGATCGAAGTCGAGTTTGTACGACCGCTCAAAGTTGTAGTCCGGCAATCTATAACATATACTCCGGCAGGAATAAGAATGACCACACCTATCCCAGTGGCAATGTCAACAACGACACCCTTTTACTAAGACGCCATTCCTTGGGACTATACCGCTGAAGCAAGGAGGAAAGGTAAAGGCAAGTCTGAAGAAGCCATCGCTGCATAGGGTATGACAAGAACTGGCAGAGTTTATACCCCCGAGCATTTCGCCGAGTCTAGCAAGCAGGCCAACAACCGTCCCCCCATCATTAAAACAGGTTCAGACGATCAGTGGAGAAAGATACAAGCCAAGGAATACTCAATCCTTGACCAGTTGAACAAAACGCCACCTATGATATCCATCCTCTCCCTGTTACAAAACTCTGAAACTCACAGGAGTGCTTTTCTAAGGGTGCTGAGTGAAGCATACGTGCCAGATAATATCACCAGAGGGGAAATGGCCAACATGGTGGGCCAGATACTGGAGAGTCACAAGATCCATTTCCATGAAGATGAGCTACCGCCCCAGGGGCTAGGGCATAACAGAGCACTACACATCACTGTACAATGTGAGGATCATTTCATCACAAGGATCCTAATTGATGGGGGTTCCAGCCTCAACATCTGTCCGCTGGTCACACTTAAGAGATTGGGCAAGAGTCTACATGAGATAAAGGAAGGAGAGATCAACATAAAAGCCTTCGATAGTTCGTAGAGGTCCACCATGGGATACATCACCTTGTGCTTACAGATGGGACCAACTTGGTTCGAGGTAAATTTCCAATTGATAGATGGGCCTGCATCCTATAACTTACTGTTGGGACGACCTTGGATCCACGCTACTGGGGCCGTGGCATCAACCCTACACCAAGTTGTAAAGTTTTAATGGAATCATCAAGAGGTAATCATTCATGGAGACGGTAGCAACCATATCTACGGTCGCCAGACCTTTTTGGTCATCGATGGAAGGAGGAAGTTGGGTGGAGAAATCTATCACAACATAGAACATGTTAACACCATTGACAAAGACAAGTAGTGGGGAAGTAAGACCGTAAGCATATTGAACTGGCAAGGGTACGAGCCGAGTAAAGGGCTTGGTAAGAATCTCCAAGGAATAACAAAGCCAATAACACTCAAGAAACACGGTACTACTTTTGGTCTAAGGTACGTGTACACTTGGAATGAGTTCAAGGACTGGTCGCTACCATGGCGCGGCCCTTACTACCCATTGGAGCAGCCAGTACCCCACATAGAGAAAACTTTCCAGCCAGCTGACACCACATATGGTACAGACGAGGAGGAAGCGCTAGCGGCAATAAGGGATCTATTCATGGATGATGAGGACATGGACTGTTGTGTCATTCTTGAAGAGGAGGGGGAGGAAAGCCTTTCTATACAAGGCGTGAGCAAGGGATCATATCTCAACAATCGGTCCGTCAGGACAACCAAAGCTTGTCGAGCCTCGGGGTAGCAAGGCTAACAAAACAAGCATTATTTACAGTTTATTTATTTAAAGAATTTTCTTCCTTTTCGCATTTTTAATTTATGAAAGAAAGAGTTCCTATGTTCAAACAATTATTTAATTTATCAAAGCATTTCCAGTTATTTATAAATCTTATATTTACTTGTTACTGTTTTCCTCCCCATTACTTTATTTACACAGCATTACTATTACTTATCTTGATGAACCGACGACTGTGACCTGCAACGAGGCAACGCAACAAACAGATCCTGAGTCAGATGATGATGATATACCTGTGGACATTATTATAGAGGTCGAGAACATTGAGAACAGACCTAAGACTAAATTGGATGAGACTGAGGTCATCAACCTGGGAAACGCAGAGACCGTCAAAGAAACACGCATCAGCATTCATCTGTCGCCGTCATAAAAGAGGAATATACGGAATTCTTAAGGGAATATGAGGACATATTCGCCTGGTCATGTGACGACATGACTGGCCTCAGTACATCTATTGTGGCCCCCAAGCTGCCAACCAATCCAACATGCCCACCAGTGAAGCAAAAGCTCAGAAAGTTCAAGCCAGACATGAGCTTGAAAATCAAAGAAGAGGTCACCAAACAGATGAACGTCGGGGTTCTCCGAGTGGTTAAATATCCTACATGGTTAGCTAACAGTGTGCCTGTACCAAAGAAAGATGGGAATGTCAGAGTCTGCGTCGATTACCGGGATCTTAACCGGGCCAGTCCGAAAGACGACTTCCCCTTGCCAAACATACACATCTTAATGTATAATTGCGCCAAGCACAAACTGCAGTCCTTTGTAGATTGTTTTGCTAGTTACCATCAGATTTGGATGGACAAGGAAGATGCTGAGAAAACGACATTCATTACACCGTGGGGAGTGTATTGCTACAAGATGATACCATTCGGTCTGAAGAATGCAAGGGCCACTTACATGAGATCTATGACTACTATATTCCATGATATGATTCACAAGGAGATCGAGGTATACGTGGACGACGTCATCATCAAATAAAAGAAAGATAGTGATCACATGGAAGATTTGAGAAAGTTCTTCAATAGGTTAAGGAAATACAATCTGAAACTTAACCCCGCAAAGTGTGCGTTCGGGGTTCCTGCAGGCAAGCTGCTAGGGTTCATTGTCATTCGTCGAGGAATAGAACTAGATCCATCAAAGGTCAAAGCCATCAAAGAATTATCGCCACCAAGGAGCAAGAAGGATGTTATGAGCTTACTGGGACGGCTCAATTATATCGGCCGGTTCATAGCCCAGTCCACCGTCATTTGTGAACCAATTTTCAAAATGCTAAGAAAGGATGTTGCCACCAAATGGACCGAGGATTGTCAAAAAACTTTCGACAAAATCAAAGAGTATCTCTCAACACCACCAGTCTTGGTACCCCCAGAGCCGGGTATACCTCTATTACTCTACTTGGCCGTGTTAGATGGAGCTTTCGATTGCGTTCTCGGGCAACATGACAAAACAGGGAGGAAAGAGCAAGCAATTTTCTACCTCAGCAAGAAGTTTACTCTGTATGAGGCCCGGTATTCTCTATTAGAATGCACATGTTGTGCTTTGACTTGGGTCGCACAGAAACTGAGGCATTATTTCTGCGCCTACAAAACGTACCTCATATCAAGGATGGATCCGCTCAAGTACATCTTTCAGAAGCTCATGCCCACTGGCAAGCTAGCTAAATGGCAGATCCTGTTAAGCAAGTTCGATATCATTTACGTAACTCCAAAGGCGGTCAAGAGATAAGCATTAGTCGATCATCTTGCTGAAAATCATGCGGATGCAGAATACGAACCATTGAAAACGTATTTCCCCGATGAAGAAGTGTCATTCGTAGGAGAGGACATTGCAGAATCCTACGACAGTTGGAGGATGTTCTTTGATGGGGCCGCAAATTTCAAAGGCGTGGGTATTAGAGCAGTCTTAATTTCAGAAACCGGTCAGCACTACCTGGTATACGCCAAACTCAGGTTCCCCTGCACCAACAACATGGCTGAATATGAGGCCTGCATCCTTGGGCTCAATTTGGCCATCGACATGAATGTTCAGGAATTATTAGTAATAGGTGACTCAGACTTATTGATACACCAAGTCCAAGGAGAATGGGCGACCAAGAATTCCAAGATACTGCCATACCCACATCGTGTGCAGGAATTGAGAAAGAGGTTCACAAAAATTGAATTCCAGCACGTTCCCAGAATCCAAAATGAGTTCGCCGATGCATTGGCTACCTTGTCATCTATGATCCAGCATCCAGATAAGAACTTCATTGATCCTATATCGGTGGGGATTCACAACCAGGTGGCCTAGTGCGCCCATGTTAAAGAAGAAGCAGATGGAAAGCCTTGGTTTCATGATATTAAGGAGTACTTGGCAGAGGGAGAGTACCCAGAGCTTGCAAACGCTACTCAAATATGCACTATTCGAAGGTTATCAAACAATTTCTTCCACAGCAGAGGAATCTTGTACAGGAGGACTTCTGATTTGGGTCTTCTAAGATGTGTCAAGGCGAAGGAAGCAACAAAGTTGTTAGAGGAAATACATGCTGGTACATGCGGTCCTCATATGAACGGGTTTCTTCTAGTAAAGAAAATACTTCGGGCTGGTTCTTTCTGGATGACCATGGAAACAGACTGCATCCAGTATGTCCGCAAATGCCATCGATGTCAAATACATGGGGATATGATAAAGGTACCTCCCAGCGAGCTTAATTCAACAGGCTCACCATGGCCGTTCGCCGCCTAGGGCATGGACGTCATTGGACCAATCGAGCCTACAGCCTCCAATAGACACAGGTTCATTCTGGTTGCCATTGATTATTTCACCAAATGGGTCGAAGCAACATCTTACAAAGCAGTTACTAAGAAAGTGGTAGCCGACTTTGTCCGCGACCACATTGTTTGTCGGTTTGGAGTTCTAGAGTCAATCCACACCGATAATGGTTCCAATCTGAACAGTGATTTGATGAGAGTAATTTGTGAAACCTTCAAGATCAAGCACAAGAATTCTACAGCATACAGACCTCAAATGAATAGAGTCATTGAGGCTGCCAACAAAAACATCAAGAAGATATTGAGGAAAATGCTAGAAAAGTACAAGCAATGGCATGAGAAATTATCATTTGCTCTGTAAGGATATCGCACCATGGTTCGCTCATCAACTGGGGAAACTCCTTACATGTTTGTATACAGTACAGAAGTCATCGTTCTTGCTAAAGTTGAGATTCCATCTTTGAGAATCATACAAGAAGCGAGGCACAGCGACGCAGAATAGGTAAGAAGTCGCTATGAGCAATTGGCCATCATAGACGGAAAAAGAATGAACGCGGTTTGTCATGGTCAGCTATACCATAGTAGAATGACTAGAGCCTTCAACAAGAAAGTCAAACCAAGACAATTCACACCGGGGCAGCTGGTGTTAAAGAAAATCTTTCCTCATCAAGACGAAGCAAAAGGGAAATTCTCTCCCAATTGGCAAGGCCCGTACATGGTTCACCGAGTGCTAACTGGAGGAGCACTCATACTGGCGGAAATGGATGGAGAAGTTTGGCCTAAACCAATCAATTCATATGCAGTCAAGCGCTACTATGTGTAATTGTTATGCTTCTATCAATGTTGTAAATTGAACTACGCCAGACCTGATTCTCGTTTAAGAGGGGATACGTAGGCATCCATGTGGGTTCGGTCACATTTTAATAAAATTTTCATTTTTCCCCACGAATGGAAACTTGGGCAGAATTTTGAGGAGGGACCTCAAAATTCCGAAGCAAGTTCAGCCGAGCACCGCACCAGTAACAGCTAGGACCCTTCACCCATCAAACTGGGGTAGAATGTCGAGGAGGACCCTCAAATCTCCGCAGCAAGAGAGGTTGCAATAACTTGAACCGCGTTATGGTCGTTGGTTCATCCAAAGAAAATTATTCTTTTCTATATGTCATATCATACTTTTATAAAACCATGCACATTTATTTCTCAAAAATAGCTTGTTTTAACAACGCTACCCCTGTGGTACAAACAAAGTTATCATCATCCAGAAGATAGGCCGATCCGAGCCAGCAGGGATACGAACTAACCCTTCCCTCTACGGAACTCACGATTTTTCTCTGGATGCAGGTACAAATACGGCAAAATCCCAAGACATCCCATTATCCCCACAAGATGCATGTTTCTCAAGGATACACTCTCGAACTCATCGCACATACCAACGCTTATTGTTATCATCATTGCAAACGATATTTCATTCACAACAGTCGTATCACCGCACTTTATCATCTGCTAAGAACTCTTACTGTCATTTTATTTTTGCACAGCATAAGGCTACCTTTCTGCCTTTCGAGACTAAGATCTGTCTACGTCTGCATGAGATTAAGCTCTACCTCCATCTGCTTTCGCATCTGCATAAGGCTACCATTCTTCCTTTTGAGACTAAGCTCCATCTCCGTCTTCCTGAGGTTAAGCTCTACCTCCATCTGCATTCGCATCTGCATAAGGCTACCTTTCTGCCTTCCGAGGTTAAGCTCTACCTCCATCTGCATTCGCATCTTTGCATAAGGCTACCTTTCTGCCTTCCGAGGTTAAGCTCTACCTCTATCTGCATTCGCATCTGCATAAGGCTACCTTTCTGCCTTCCGAGGTTAAGCTCTACCTCCATCTGCATTCGCATCTTTGCATAAGGCTACCTTTCTGCCTTCCGAGACTAAGCGTTATCTCTTCTGCATTTACTTCTTGCATAAGGCTACCTATTCTTCCTTCCAAGGTTAAGCTCTACCTCCCCTGCATTTTGTTTCCTGCATTACATAAGTCTATCATTCCGCCTTCCGAAGTTCTACGCTACCTCTCTCCGCATCTTACTTCATTACGCTAAGCTCCTTTCTATCTTTTCAAAGTAGTCACCTTATTTACTTACGCTTTCTTTCAGGCTAAGATCTGCCCTCTTTCTTTTCGCAAATCGCAAGACTAAGCTCTATCTTGCCAACATCATACCACTGCATTCTTCATGGGCTAAAATATCGCCAACTTGTCCAAAGGCGTCATCGTTCGGAGGCACCATCTCCATGGCCCGAGAACATCATTTCATGGCCTAAGGATCTCTTATATTCAAACTTGCATATCATTATTCAAAGGCACATGGTTCGGAGGCACCATCCTTATGGCCCGAGAACATCATTTCATAGCCTGCAAATCCTGCACCAAGCGATTCATGGCCCAGGACATCATGGTTTAAGGACATCATCCTAGTGTCCAAAGACAGCATTCATAGTCCAATGGGAACTTGCATCATGTTTATATTATGCACGATATATGCTTGTTAATTATTTGCAGGTAATCCGGCCGGGACAGCCATCCAGGCAGGAGCGAACCGCTCCAGTTCTCTTACATCACCCCGTAAAACCTTCCTACTTTTACCCTATCTCGTACCTTGCGTCCGTTCTTGCGAAACATCACGGCATATTTCGCTGATGATTCCGGAACTACATACGGCCTAATTCCTGTAAAACCAGGGATATGTAGGCAGCTCAGAAGCCAGGGTAAGGCCTATTCTCTCACGCAATTCCATTCGGTCAAAATTGGCCATCATATCTTTACCCGACAACTCTTTCATCCTTCCCGGGTAAAGAGGGGCAGCTGTTGATACCCAATTTTTCCTCAAATTATTTTCAAACTCGCATATAATCTTTCAAAATTACTCTTTGTAATAATTAGCATTTTTCCTATTTTTCCATATTTTTATTAAATGATTTCCATGTTTGTTTAATATTTCATACTTAAATAATTATTCATAAACTATGTTATAAATAATTTCAAAATGTTTCTCAGTTCAATATGCTACTTTAAATCATCTTTTGTCCATTAGGATTCAATTATTTCACAAATTAGCCAATTGGGTCTCATTTAATTTTAATTACAGTAATTTTTATAATTATAGCCCAATTGAACATTTTGTATTATTTTAATTAGAAACTTATGCATTTTTATACTTAATATTAGTTAATTACTGTAATTTTACCTATTTAAACTTATTTTCATTTTTTATACGATTATTAGCTATTACATTAATTATTTATCTATTCTTTATGGGTATTTAATATCTAGCCACATTTTTTATTTAATATCTAGCCACATTATACCCAACCCATCTGATCTTTAAACCCAATTAACCTAGACCCAAAACCAAAATTCATACCCGGCCCAACCCCATACGTGATCTAAGTCGTTGATCACATAAGATCAACAGTCCAGATCTATATTTCCTTAATTAACTCTATACCTAACCCCCTTCACGTCTCTCATTCTCTCGAGACCCTTTCTGTCTCTATCTCTTTATCTCTCTGTAACTTTTGGTTCTCTCTAGAAGCCTCTTGGGCTTCTCCTTCTCTGATGGCCCTCGTCTTCTCCGTTCACTCCTCTTGCCGGAAACCTTGAAGCTCCATCCTCTCGTCTCTCATGGCTCTCCTGTGACCGACAACGTCGGCCCTAAGGACCTCAAAGGGCCATGACCAGTGTACTCTCACCTTGGCTCGTTTTTGTTTGCTTTAGACCTTCATGGCTGGTCTGAGTAAGATCTTTCTATTTTTTCTTGCCTAGACCCTTGGGTTTCTAGGCTTGGTGCCTTCATCTCCGGGTTCTCTCTTTGAAACCCTAGCTCTGACACTTCTATTTATTTTAAGATCTGTAATAGATTTATGTTTATCTTGAGGTTTTCACCTACTTTTCTTAAAAAACCTGATATTTTTCAAACGATTTTGCATTGTTTAAGAACTAGGGTTCTTAAAACCCCTTTTAAACGGTTTTCTTCCTGATTTCTTAGTATTATCTTATGGTTCTCCATATGTTTGAACTATTGTTCGAGATTTTTCACCTTGTTGTTTGATTCTTCTAAAAAACCTAAATTCCTGATTTATTTCTCGATAATATGTTGCTCGTCCTATAACGTTTGTTGTGTTCTCATGAGTATGCTTCGATTGATTAAAGTATCTTCTGATTTTTACCCTAATAATGTTGTACTAGGGTTCCGACATGGTTCTGTTTGCTTACACTCTGCTTATATGTTTATTCGTGTTTTGAATCCCTAATTTCCTGTGATTGATTTCCTCTGATTGATTTCTTGTGATAATCATTACACTATTAACTATTTATCTTGCTTTATATCATGACTGATTTTACCGTTTGACTACTACTCTAATCAAACCTCATGTACCTGCCCCAAATCCCTACTATGTGCTTGTTATGTTACCAATCTTTCCTTATTTACCTGCTTTTGACCGTGTAAAGTGACTCCTTAATTAAGGAAGTCTTCTGATTCTTACTATTTACTGATTCTAAGTTGTTATAATTACCAAGTTATATTAATCCTTCCCTTATTTAACATGTACTGATTCTCTTTGCCTTATATGTTATTGATTCTTACTATTTTTGAATAAAAATCCTGGACTTAAGGGAGAACTTGCCTTGCTTTCTTGACTGATTGATTTCAAAATTCCTTAATTATTACTAAACTTGATTTTTACCTTATTTTACTACATTGCTTTGCCAACTATAAATACCATGCTCTTTCATTAGAACAGACATCAGTGAACACTCTCAATACTATTCTCTCTAGTGCTCTTTCTCTTTTCCTCTCATAGCTATACTAGTGCTCTCTGCTCTTGTCCATTAGTAGACGGCTGTAATCAAAGGCTACTATTATGCTTATTCTTTGCTCTCGCATTCCTGTTGTACTCTTTTATCATCTGGTATGTCCTGACTTAACTTCAAAAGGCTCCAAACCAATGTGGTTATTACTATGTCAGTATGTTATATTCCTAGTTGTTTTCTACCTATGCTTCTACTGTTTGACCTGCAATTGATGCCCTGTTTTGCCTGTTGATACTTGCCATGCTCACCTCTTTACCTGTTTATGATTAAGTCAGTACTTGTTATGAGCTTTACTTATTCTTGTATACATCTGTTAGGCCATCTATATTCTTGTATCATGTACTCCCCTGTCCCCTAGTCCCCTGAACTTCTTATATGTTAATGATTCACTTACAGGCTTACATGAATGTTATTTGCCTAAATCTCACATGTTATACATGTATTCTGCTACTGTCTGCTATTATGTCTAACTTGACCATTTCTTGGTCCCTGAATCTCTGTGATTTCGTGTATTCATGCCTAGTAAGTCTTTCTATCTCTTTGGTATTATGTGATCAATTTTCTCTCTCTACCCCATAGTCCCTGTGTGCAACTCTATATTGTTGAACCTTTGTCTAACATTTCTGATTGTCTTTAAGTTAGTCTTTTGAAAAACAAATCTCCAGTTTTGAAAACTCTATTCTTAAACTACTCCTTCCTGCACTTCACACTACTCGTAGAAATTAAGTCATATCCCCTTCGTGTGAGCATTGCCTTGAGTACTCATTGAACTTTGACACACAAGGCTGGTAATTCCACACTGCACCTTGTTCAAATTTTGGCAACTTGCTTGGGTGCTGGTATTGGCTAGTGACCCAATGAGGGCCCTAGGGAGATTTGCCGCACCCAGGCCATGAAGGTTGTGAGACTCAAAGGAGTAAGGCTGGGAGATTGGGCCTGATTAAAAGCTCCCTATAGAATAACTTCTTGTTTTCCTTTTTCATTACTGTAATTCATTTGTTATTGGCTTGTAATAATTTTTAAACGAATGATTGGGGTTGGATAGTGAATATGGAGGGTTATGCATGCTTAGTTTAGTCGTGGGTAGACAACATGCTTATAGGCTTTTATTTTACCTACTTGTGCAATAGATAACCTGCCTAGGCCATGCATCTCCTTAGAAATCCTGCCTTAGGTTCTTCAATTTTCAGCATGTCTATTATATTTATCTCATAAACCATGATCACAGTAATAATCATAACCAGCAAATAAATTGTTATAAAACATTACCACTTCATCATTCATGTTCGTGGCATCTAGAATCCATGTTTTAGGGGGTACTCCTGTGTGCATTAGATATCCTGTCCTTAGGACCTTCTTATTTGTTTGAATTACAGTTGTTAAACGCCTAATTAGCATGTTTATCTAATACTCCCATAAAAATATGGTTAATATACTTGAAACAATTTCCTGCAAACATGTATCTGTTAGAATCAAAATCCAAATATACATGTTCACCCTTTAAAAATAAGTAGGCAATGTATATGACGCCTAGGCAAACCTTAGGCCTAACATGTATAAAATCAAATCGATTGTGCTTTGTTTGCTATCATTAAAACCGATCAGTCCCCTTTAAACATTTTGAACCCTGATGCTCCCATTCTTGTTTTACCTCACTGAAGTTCATTTTGCTTTTATTAAAACTCCTGCTCTATTTTAAAACAGTCTTGAAGTTGTGCATCTATTTTCTTTTACTGATTTTTACTGATTCATGTTCTATTATGTTTTCAAACTACTGGGTTTTCAAAGATACCTCACTCTGCTCAAAATCGTGCCATTTCGAATCCCTCCTCTGTATTTCTTTAAAGTTACTATATGCTGATACCATCTTACTACTTCTTTTACTACAGTTCTCTGTAAACTGATAACTATTACTCTATGTTAAGCTATTGTATTTTAGTCACCTATCTTTTAAAATCACTATATTACTTCAAACCCATGCTTTAATGATTTTCTTCTATGTTTTCTGAAAGCTTTAAATCACTGCGTACTTCTAAATCTTACCGCTTCCTTTAACTGCTGTATTTTTGAAAATCAACTATCCTTCAAGTCACTCAGTCCTAATTGAATCTTCTGATTTCATTAAGTTTCCAAAACATATCTATTGCAACTCACTATTTTACTTAAAACCTGTTTTAAACTCCCATCTTTGGGACCTTAAGTGTGTTGGAGACGTGATACTTATATGTCTACTTGTGGAGGGATCTGTGAGCCTTTATTGGCCTCTCTGTGTTCCTTATATATGCAGTCCTATTTGTTATGTATGTCGTCTAGTGTTTTGCCCTTTAAACCTAAGGGTTCAGCCTAGTACTCACATTGTAGGATTAGTAGTCCTAAATACCCTCCAGGACTTACAGGATGGGACGGGTAATGGCACGCAATAAGCACTCATAACCAACACAAGCATTTTAAATAACCTTTACGGGGTGGGAAGGGTAGAATACGGATATGATGACCGGTGCGCTAATACCAAGTGTATCCGCCTCTTTGAGGTGTGACATACCGGGTATTGCATTGATGTGATCCGTATTACGTTAAACCTAGGACAGTTCTTTTCAAATGTTTATATTTATGCTTTCTCCCAAACCTCTTCAAAGATTTTTATGTTTGTTCGAAATCCCCTCTTATATGAACCTTACTTGCTACTTATTCACCGCCCAATTTCACAAAATGTATTGGCTAGGACCCACAGTTGTGGATCTTGAGGGGTGACTAACACCTTCCCCTTGGGATAATTTCAAGACCTTACCCAATCTCTGGTAACGCAAACTAGTTCATGAGTTATCAACTCTAGGTGCCCTAACGCACCATAAAAATTGTTAGGTGGCGACTCTTCCTTAAACCCTTTCTTTTAAGGAGTTGTCCAAAATGTGATAAACCCGATCTTTCCGCACCTAACCCGTGCGATAGAAAAATGGGGCGCGACAGATGTACATCGACTTCAGGAAGTTAAACAAAGTTACAATCAAGAACAAGTATCCTTTGTTACACATTGATGATTTATTTGACTAGCTTCAGGGAGCGAGGGTGTTCTCTAAGATTGATTTGAGGTCTGGGTATCACCAGCTTTAAAGTACCTGTTGAGTAAGAAGGAGTCCAATCCGCGTCTGATGCGGTGGGTGTTGTTGCTCCAAGAGTTTGACTTGTAGATAAAACCTAGGAAAGGCAAAGAAAATCAAGTCGCGGATAATCTATCTTGACTTGAGAAACCGCGGGGCATACCAATTGAAATAAATGAGCAGATTCTCTCCACAGCTGAGGTCTCCGAAAGGTCACCGTGGTATGCTGATGTGGCCAATGTTTTGGCTAGTGGATGGTTTCTCGTGACCTCACTCGTGATCAAAGATGGAAGCTTCAATGTGAGATAGAAAAGGATTTCTAGGATGTCCCTTTAATGTTTAAATTGTGTGAAGATGGTGTGATTAGAAGATGTGTGCCTGGAAGAGAGATGACAAGCATTCTGTCTCATTTCCATGAGGCTGAATACATATAGGGACACTTAAAGTTGGCATGATTATTCATTTAGACACCTTAACTCAAGGGTATTCCTATTGAGCACTTATACTACCCGAAACTTATTCCAATTAAGCACTTATTGTTGAGTTGGCACATAAAATGAGTTCTATAAGAGCAGCCCCCCCCCCCCCCATTTGATTAAAACTGAAATGAGTCTGAGTTCTTCATTTCAAATCGAAACACCATTAATGGGGTATTTAAAAAGCTTGAAGGTTTAAAATGGGTTACTTTGATTTGATGTAAGTTTTAGAAATTAATATTGGGGTTGTCTTCGGGTCGTCATGAGGAATCTGTAGCTGAAGTTATAACAAATTTGGAGGAGTTTCTCTTAAACATTTGGATCACAATCGTGCTTGGAACAAGAACACACATGAAAATAGCGAAGAACACCATAATTTTTCCTTTTCTTTTACTCAAAATAAGATATTTCCTTTTTTTATTCGTCATTCTCCACGTCATCAGCGAGTGAATTGAAAAACCTTTGTAAGTTTTGTTGATTGTCAAAAAAGTGCTTAATTGGAATAAGTTTCGGGCAGTATAAGTGCTCAATAGGAACACCCTTAAGTTCAAGTGGCTAAATGAAAAATCATGCCAACTTTAAGTGTCCCCTTATGTATTCAACCTTTCCATGATGGAGCAGCTGGAGGACACTATGATTGATAACGCACTGCAACAAAAGTCACGGAATCCAGTTTGTTTTGGCCTACTTTGTACAAAGACGCAACAGCGTATGTAGCTACATGTAACAAGTGTCAGAGGGCAGATAACATTAGCAAGAGGAGCGAAATGCCTCTCAACTTCATTATGGTATGTGAAATTTTAGACGTTTGGGGCATTGACTTCATGGGTCCATTCCCAATGTCGCATCCTCATGAGTATATCCTAATAGTTGTTGACTACATATCTAAATGGGTCGAAGCAATCCCTACTAGGAGCAATAATGCTCGGGTGGTGTGTGAGTTCTTAAAGAAGAACATTTTTACCCGCTTTGGGACACCTCGAGTGAATATCAGTGATAATGGGTAACACTTTGTGAACAAGTAGTTTATTGCACTGCTGTCCAAGTATGGGGTCACACACAAAACAGGGACCCCGTACCAAGCCAAACTAGTGGGCAAAGTGAAGTGGCCAACCGGGAACTTAAACAAATTTTTTAAAAGACGGTTAGTTATTCTCGTAAGGATTGGTATATAGTGTATGGAAAATTGTGTCACCTACATGTTGATATAGAACATAAGTCTTATTGAGCAATTAAGATGCTTAATCTTGATCTTAGTCTTGCAGGTGATCACAGGTTGGCACAGATGAATGAATTGGAGGAGTTTGGACTAGACGCGTATGAAAATGCGCGGATTTTCAAGGAAAACAATAAAAGGTGACATGATCGTCTCATTAAGCCAAATGAGTTTGATGAAGGGGAGAGAGTATTACTGTACAAGACTCATATTATTTCCCGAGAAATTCATTTCTAGATGAACGGGACCCTATGTGGTGAAATATGTATCACCATATGGGGGAATTGAGATCCAGACCAGGACAGACCAAAAAGTTTAAAAGTGAATGGGCACATACTAAAAACGTATCTTGCTGGAGGATTTGCACCACAGTCCTCGAGCATCAAAAGCAATTAAGGATGTCTGGTTGAGTCAAGATGACGACTATCACCCAAAACTACGGTTAACCCTTCTACAAGTTAGATTTTTTTGTTTCATTTTTGTTCATAGCGTAGAATAGATAGAAATTAGTGTATGTTATGATGTAGTAGGTGTATGAGGGTACATTTCGTAGAAGTTAGGATGTGATGTTTCAAAAATGGCTTTCTTAATAGTAAATATGCGACCGCGCACCTGGGGGGTGACGCCACGCACTGGTCGCGCAAAACGCCACGACAACTGAGGCGAGACGTGCGTGGTTGTGCACTGACCACGCACTGGTCGCACATTTTCAGCCATGTTCTGCCTCACTTACGCGCTCGTGCACGTGGCGAACCGACCGCGCATCAGGTGAGTTTTTTCCCATTTTCTTTTTAATTTTGGACCTCCTTCTTACAAACCTAACACACCCCCTTTCTATCCCCTACACTAAACAACCCTAACCCACCCTCTTCTCTCTTATCCTATCTTAAGAAGACGATACAATACCACGCCTCTGCCATCTTTCCTCTTCTCCCCTCACCATATTCTCACACGTTTTCCCTCAGGTAAGTGAGATACTTTCTCTCTCTTTTCTTAATTTATTTTATTTTACTTTTCTTGTGCTGTAGTATATTTTTGTTTGTGTTTTATTCTTTTTCCACTCATTTTAGTGTGGGGTGGAAGTTGAATTTTACCATGACACAAAGGGATCAAGGGTGTAATTTGTGACCAAGTGTGGGGGTGAGGTCTGAGTAGCCTCTCTTTGTTCACCAATTGCTTCGTTAGCTTATATTTGGTGTTTGTTACAGGTATTATGGCGCCATAAAAGAAACGAAATACCGCAGGTGCCTCCTCAAGTTTTCACACTTGCTCATCCCAGTCGTGAGCTTCTATTTTTGCTCGCTCGTATGATCATAACAAATCGTCTCCTAGGAAGCCCAGGAACGATTCCACAATAAGTCAAGCAAGAAGCCCATATCAGAGAGGGGAATTTATTTGAGGTCCTTCCAGAATGATTGTTCCATTGTGTACCACGAATTTGTTTGACGCAGTTTGGGGATATTTTTTAAAAAAGGTGACAAGGCCAACTTTATGGTTTTTCAGGAGTTTTATGCGACATGCCCGGAACATGACAACCATGTTTGCATAGTTTGAAAGAAGAATGTGGACATCTCCAAAGAGGCCATTAGAAGGGCCAACGTTTGCCACTGTTTGGGGAACATCCTGAAGCAGAAGACCATTATGACATGTACAACAGAGCACCAACCAGGTGGCAAATGTTCTTTAGAACCATTTATGTACCTAGCAAGGAGGTAGTGTGGATAATCCAGGGGAAAAAATTTCATTCGTCTTCGCTTACTTTTGAAGGGAAATGCTGGATCTACATTATAAATAACCGCATGTTGCCTTCCGGAAACACCACTGAGGTAAATGGTCCCCGGGCCGCACTGATCTGGTGCTTTGTCAATGGCCACGATTTTGTTGTGGCTAAATTTATTCAGGACAAGATGTTCATTCGCTTTCCTGTGTAGAGGCATGGGTTGTTTTTTTCATCATTAGTCACTCGGCTATGTTGTAAGGAACAAGTACCGTAAAACAGGGACATGGATGGAAAGGTCAAGCATGTAAAAACATTAAGGGCTGATAAAATGGTAATTGCGAAAGACATTGTTGAGCCTGCTGAGGCGGATATCGAGGATTCTAATGCGCCCGAAGAGGGCAATGAGGTGCAAGATGAGCAGGTCCACGTTTCTCCACCGCACGAGTAGGCTGTTGGGAAAACCTCATGTGGCATATGGGAAACAAGAATGAGCGCTCTAGAGTGGTAGGGATGCCTACCTTAGTCACATACTTGGGAGATTGGGTCAACGCCCTTGCTACACAAAATTCCAAATATGAGAGGAAGATCATGGCATGGCTGTGTGCACATGGCCAGGCCTGTCACCAAAACCCCAGCACTATCTCTGACACAGACTGTCTTGATAAGGCAAGTTTTCCTCGCCTTTGCATTTTTCTTTGTTTGACATGGGGATGTTCCACCATTTTAAGTGTGGGGTCGGTATATGTGTGTGTTGTATATACATGCATATGAGTTTTCCTCTTGGTAGTTGTAGTTTGTTTTGTTTTTGTTAGGTGCAATAGTTATAGATTGAAAAAAAACAAAAACAGGAAAAGAAATTTGAAAAAATCATAAAGATTTTAAATTTTTGACATTTCTCGGCGATGAAGATCATTCGAGGGGTTTCTTGAGGGATTAAAGTCGAAGGAAAAAAAGAGGCAAAAAGATTTTCTTGTTAGGTAGTGTATAAATTCCCCCCTTAGTTTTTCTTTGTGTCGTGGTTCTTATCCAAGGATTTTGATTTAAACCGGGTGTAGTTAGATTTTTGTTTTAGGAGTAGGGAAACCTTGAGCTGCGATTTGAAATGAAAGCAATACCTCGTGACTTTATCATGCTTTGAGAATAGTTAGTGCTTTGGTTGTGACGTTTAGGCTTAGCGTTTTACTCTTATACAAGTTCCTTAATGTATATAAGTTTAACTTTGCTTAACTTCTTGTACTAAAGTGTCTTGATGAGTCCGATCCTGAGTAAGTTATGTGCCATGTGTCTGTGAGGTTTTAGTATTCTATGCATTGCATTTTATGTCTAGAACTTTCGCTGTGTGTTTGCAAAGTGAAATAGTAGGTTTGATCAATCTTGGAAGCAATATAGGCATTTCTTTGTTGAGCCAATTATATATTTTACCCACCAAATTATTACGTATCGTAGTTCACCCCATTGATCCTGTAATCATGTTTCTTTGGCAACCACACTACAAGCCTTACCCATTTATTTGAACATTGTACCTCTCGTGAGCACTTGAAATTATGATGAACTTTGTAAAAGTTGAAGTGTGGGGTACTTGGTTTGGCTTTTTAGTGGAAGTAATGAAATACGGAATAAGGTGCACTGGTTTTTAAAAATAAGAGGCACTTGAATTCAGAAAAAAAAAAAAAACTTGATTAATTGTATGATTATGAAAATTGTTCATTGATAAGTGGTGACTCTTGATATATTTGTGCTTAAATATGTTGGGAGTTAATGTGAATTGATGTGAAGGTGGAGTATGATTTTATATAATGTGGAGTTGAGTGGTTAAGTATATGTATTAAAGTTCTTAGGGAGGTGTAGTCACTCTTACATCTAAAGATATCCTACCCGTCTCGCAGCCTACATTACAACTAATTAAAGTCCTACTTGATCCTTGACTGAATAAACTCAATTTGTAGAACCGTACACTACGGGCAAGCCTATGGTTCATAATTTGTTGTATATGGATGTTGTTTCTGAGATTGAGTCAATTCTTTCTATCTTGAGTTCCTAATTGTTCTTAACTTTTATGGTGTGTGGAACTACTCTTTATTGTTGTGTGAGGAAACTTGATTTGTGAAGGAAAGGTAATTCTTGACCTTTATGTTTGATTAAGTGAGCGGGTTATAGATAATACATGGTGTTGTTGAGTCAAAATTTGAGGTTAAGATGTTACGATATTGTACTTAATCTATTTTAAAGAGTCTTAGTATGATGAGTCTTGAGTGTTGTAGAAAAAGAGTGTATTTAGGTGAAGTGTAGTTTGATTTCTCGGCGACGAGCAATGGATTAAGTGTGGGTTGTTGATGGTAGGCTATAATTGTGTATTTTGGCCACTAATTGCACTTTAATTTGCTGCATTTTACTAGTGTTAGAGCTTTAAATGGTATTAAGTTGCATTGAGTGTGTTTTTTATGCTTCGCATGAGCGGTTCCGAATTACAATGAGGTTCTGGAGCTAATTCCAGATATTATGGAGATTTGATGTATGAGTAAAACCCCATGGAGTAAGTTGGGATTATGTTCGAGGATCAACGAATAATAGTGGACTCAACAAGAGAAACGAAGAATTGAGCAATAAACCACCAAGGTGCACGACCGCGCACTAGGCACGCATGATAAGCAGAACATTGACCAAAGTGCGCGGCCATATGCGCGATCACCTGCCCAGGTGCGCGGCCGCGCACGTCTGTTTTGGAAAACTTTCCCAAGCATATTTTTGTAATTTCGGAGGCGACTTCCCTTTACTTATATGAAGCCCAGCTCGTCTAAAAAGAGGGTATCTTGGATTTTTGGAGTGACTTTTGGGAGAGAAGAAGCACAGAAGCAACAGATAAGCAAACTACTTGATCCAACTCATTAAATATGGAAGTTCGTTTGAATTTGGGAATTGTAATGTCTTCTTGTCCTTCTAATATTCTTTCCATGAGTATTTTCTCCTTTATGGAGTAATCTTCCTTAAGGTTATTGACGAATGTGAGATTTGACTATTGTTTTGGGTTTTACTCGATGTTAATGCTCGAATTCATTGAATGCGTTATAAATTGAATTGCAAGGCTTATTGTGGTTATATTTTAATCGAAAGAGAAATTTTCCTGCTATTTGCATTGTACCATCTTATTTGGGTTGATTTTACGCATTTTCAGGTAATCGAAAGAGCTTAGAGAGTTATCAATTAACCAATTGGGAAGAATAATCGAGAGGTGTTCTTAGAAAGATCATTCATTCATTATTTTTGTACATATGCTCATAGGACCTGTTATTAGGATAATTAAAGGAATCACATTTATTCCGAAGAAGAATATGAATCCCTGAAGTAGCCTAATCATCTATTGAAATCTAAGGAATCAATAGAAGTTAATAATGAATTTAACACAGAGTTACCCGAAATAATAGTTGATCACATGTCTTGTCACAACCCTTACTTATCACCCTGATATTCAATCGCTGCTCTTAATCATTAAAGTGTCATTATTTCTTACAATTGATAATCTTAGTGTTAATTGTAGTTGCTAATAACATCAATCAAAGGTTTATTATCCTGGATAGTGTTGAGCTGAATATTTATTAGGACATTATTTAAACCATTCCCTGTGGAGACGATTTAATATTATATAGTCTTTGACTAGCGAACCTACGCTATACACTGGTTTTGCGCTAGTCACGAACACGATGGTTGCTGATTTTGGAGCTTTTTCAGTAGGAGATTATCGAGGTAGATGCCTTGGCATCCCCAAACCTTTACTCTCCTCCTTTATCTTTTAGTTTTGCTTATACTGTTCTACCTTCCTAGACAGCGTTTCATTTGCCAAACCATGTTATTGTATAGATGCTCATGTACTCCGTGACAAACAGATCTTTTGGGATATTCTGTATTGAGTTGTGACGTTTTCATCCAGTTTTTCTGTGATTTTTACATACTTAAGCCTATTTCCGTATATTTTGAATTATAAGATGTTGGTATGTGTGAGTTTTCGGCTTGCCTAGTATCATGCTAGGCCCCATCATATCATATGTGATTTTGGGTCATGACATGATTCTTAGAATAAATTGTGGCATTTCTTGATTTGGCACGAGATTCCTTTATGGTTTTGCTTTCATATTCCTTATTCGTAGAACTTCTTGTGAATTGAGTTTCGGAATTTATTACATTTATTTATTTTTGTTTATGAATTGGGTTGCCCCGCGCAACAGGTGGAACAAGGGAAGATTGATATTGGTATGGTGGAATCGGGTTGCACACCGCAACTGATTTTATTTGTTATTATTGATATTTATATTGTAAAATAAGGGAGGACCGTGTTTGTACGGTAGGAACGGGTTGCACGTCGCAACGATTTGTGTGTTTTGTATTCCTTGTTGTACTGGGTTGGCTTCGGTTCTTTTGTAAGAGATTTTGAGGATTGGTATTTCTGGTGTTATTTGTTTCGGGGATTGAGTTGATTTTCATAAGCTAGTTGCCTTACTCTTTTTGCATTTCTTTCATGTTATCATTATTATACTGCATACAAGTTATTGTAGTGACCTACCTTAGCCTCTCACTACTTCATCGAGGTTAGGTTGTCCACTTACAGAGTAAATGAGCTCGGTTGTACTCATACTATACTCTGCACTTCATGTGCAGATTTGAGTCTGTCCTAGCATCGGTTAAAAGAATGCTCGGATTGACCATCAGACGGAGACTTGAGGTACAGCTTCTCGGTGTTCGCAGCTCTGAAGTCCCCTTCTACCTTGGCCTAGCGGTTTATTTCCTTTCAGACATTTTTTCTTTCATTCAGACCATTATCTATATTATTCTAGTTGCTCGTGCACTTGTGACACCAGATCTGGGGCTGTATCTACATATTGCGGTTGCGATGGCTTTTCACACTTTATTTCAGTTATATTTTAGTTATTTCAGTGTGATTGGTATCGGTTAATCGAATTTGTTAAAAATAGCTAAAAATTATTCTAACATTGGCTTGCCTTGCAAGTAAAATGTTAGCCGACATCAAGTTCCTGAGGGCGGGGATTCCGTGTCGTGACAGTCGGGAGGTTAGTTTTTAAATAAATTAAAAAATGAAAACAATAGTTAGATACCAGTACCTTATTGGGCCATTCAGTCCAATTTTTACCCATACTAACGGAGAGCTCTTAATTGCTATCGGAGGATAAATTTCAATAATTTGCACTAGGCTAAAGAGATAAAACATTCTTTATTTACTTACTATAAAAAAAATTATTAACTTGACATATCTCAATTGATATGTAATAATTAACCTACCTAAAGAAAATTGCCTTCACATAATAATACTATTATCATGCAATCACAAGTGGAAATAAAATATTGTAATTCAAATGTATATAGTAAGACAAGAAATACATAATAAATGAATTGTCTTAATTCTCTTAATTGGTTACCATGTTTTAGTCAATTAGAGCGAAAGAGCTGCCTGGTGATCCCTACGTTGCAGCACCTCCGGTCGCAATTCAGATGACGTTAGCAAGATGTAGCGCTTTGATCTGGAATCAAAGAAAGATAATAAATGGCTCTTATGGTGTGACTTGGAAGAAAGGTTTCTCTGTAGAGGCTTTTTGGTTGACCTTTAGCCAAGCGCGGCGGCTATGACTTAGAAAAAATACTATATAAAGATAGTGGTTGGTTAAATATTGTAACACCCCGCAAAGTTTTTAAGTGTTTTAAGACCATTAAGAAGATTGACGGATGCTAATGATATCAATTCGGGTATGAAAAAGACTGGTAATTTGAATGATATTAATTGATCATGAAAATATATGTATGAGGTTCATTAAAAACGGTTTAGGGTCTAAGAAGAGCCCTAAGACTAAGTTAAGTTGAAAACTTTCATAATAGACTAAAATTTCAAATGTGTACGCACAAGACCTTATTTTGGACTAGCATATCTACGTATATTTGAGGATTTAAGTGATGGAAAACCTATCAAATTAAAGCTTTTTGAGTCTAGTTTCCAACTCATCAAACCGTTCGTCATTTGGAGGTGTATACCGAATGTTATTACAATTTTACTGGACCTGCGTCAGAGCGCGGCCACTAGCGGCGTGAGCGTGCCCGCGCTAATACCTGACCTCTTAATACCCCCAAGGACGGGAAAGAGAGAGGTTTTAAGTCACTTTTCAAGGCTAGGGCATCCTCTACATCACCCATCCGGTCAAGGCTTCAAATACACTCATAAGGTGAGTTTTTAAGTGTGTTTTTATGGTAATTTCACTTATCAATCACTAGTTACAACATGGTATTAATTGGATTGTATAGGATTTCTTCAAAATCTCAAGAACACCCCAAAAGTTACCTTTCAAGATTTGGTCTTCAAGAGGTAATCTTTCACCTTTAGACTCACATATATGGAGTTAATATGGAATTATAAGTATGAATCAAGTATTGGAACTCATGGTATGGTGATTGGAAGCCACAAATTCTCAATTTCATTGAATACCCATTGTAGAGATTTAAAGTTAATTAATTGGTGGAATTTTGTTGGTTGGGTGTGAATGGTTGATCACACATGTGATGTTAGGAGTATAAATTGTTAAAGAATAATGGTGGGATGAGTTATTGGTAAATTGTGGTAGTTGGGATGAGCTAATTCTATGGCTAAGAGATGTAGTCAAATGTGCACACATAGTGTTTGATGAAATGCCTATATGAGGTGAACCCACGAATATCTTTCTAATTAAGGCTCTTTTTGTTATGTTTCTAAATAGATTGAAGTTGCTAGAATTTCTGAAATATTGTAGTAAGGTAAGGAAGGCTCAAGAAAGATTTGGAGCCTTTGGAAGTTGATTTGGGAGGCAAGCGTGTTGCGGAATAATTTCGGGCTAGTTTTGAGGTAAGTAATGTCTTGAAATCCTATCCTGAGGGTATGAAACCCCGGACAATGCACCCTTTCACGAGTTTTGAAATAAAAAGGTGGAAACTTTGGAAACATCTTTCCTATTTAGGCGACTATTGAGTTGTGAAACCGATTTTTAAGCCTTTTCTTAATTAGTATTTATATATTATGATATGTTTTGGGTTGTAAGCCGTGTTTGGGGCCTAGTGCCGATCTGTTTACCCCTTGGGGGACTATTTTACTGTGTTTCCTCACTTGATATGTTGTGAATTACACTCAGTCTTTTTGTGATAAATTGTTTTGACACTCAGAGTATTTGGATACTATTTATTGAAGAAAATGAAACATTGTTTTGGGTCGAGAACCCGATTTGTTTATGGCCTAAGGGAAAATTGAGAGTGTCTGACTGAGTGAGGCTTTAGGCCTATATTGTGAGGAGGCTTCCAGGATTTTTGAGAGAGGTGAGGAGGCTTCCAGGCCTTATGAAATAGGTGAGGAGGCTTCCAGGCCTTATGAGTGGTGTGAGGAGGCTTCCCGGCCTTATGAGAGAGGTGAGAAGGCTTCCAGGCCTTATGTTATTATTACGCTTGGGTTGTAGGAGCCCCTCCGGAGTTTGTAACACACCCCCAGTGCGCGCTGGTACCGATTGAGTGATGATGATTGCCCGCGGGGCTGATACTGAGTGATGATTGATACTGAGTGATGATTTATACTGAGTGATTGAGGGAATGCCTGAGGGCATCTTATCCGAGAAATGATTTTTTCCTGAGGGGCAGTTTCATGATTATTTTACTATGTTTTAGAACTATGATTTACTTCGTTTTCATACTGAGTTTTACTAAGGATTTCACTGGGATATATTAATATTTACTTGTTTTCAAAGGATTTTGGAATTGGTTTTTGAACTTATGAAATTGCTGAATACTATTTGGTGACTTGATGTTTTACTGGTTGTTATGAAATGGTGTATCTGTTGTGTGCTTTATATCTCTCAGACTGTGATTTGTTTTCATTACTACTGAGTTGGCGTACTCATAAAGACTCCCTGTGCCTCTGTGCAGAGATTTTGGTACCAATTCGGAGCAGTAGCTGGCTTGTTCGTTAGCAGCAGTCACGAGATTTTGAGGTAGCTGTCCAGCGTTCACAGCTTCTCCATTTCCCATCCTTATTTAGCTTTAGCATTTGATTCAGAGATATACATTATAGTGTTAGCAGAGTTAGATTTATTTATTCTTAGATGCTCATGACTATTGACTCCAGTTCTTGGGAGGTTATTTAGGCTAATATGGGAAGGCTAAGGCATTAATTTCATTATTTATGCTATGGTTGCATGCTTATTATTAAATTGTGAACTCTTATAATTGAACAAAAGCGTAGTAAAGTGATGGTTGGCTAGCCTAGTTCCACGATAGGATCCAACACGACCTGTTAGGATTTGGGGTCGTGACAAGTTGGTATCAGAGCACTAGGTTACATATGACTCAACGGTCATGAGCAGGTTTAGTAGAGTATTGCGGATCGGTACGGAGACGTCTGTACTTATCTTCGAGAGGCTGCAGAACCCGTATGAAACATTCCACGTTCTTGAAGTCTTATCGTGCGAGCCCATTTATTCAGCCAAAAACGTAACTCTTTGAATTCCTTTCATGTATTCGAATGCGCACGCAAGCGCTTGGTATAGCTTGTGCGTCGGAGGCTTGTGACTTCCATGGGTGAGATGTGATTTTTAACATGTTAATAATGGGCCAGTCGGAAGGACTTGAGGCCAGATTGTGTCTGTGGTTTGAGTGTTGAGATTTTATTTGGGTGATCACCTGTGTTGGGGGAATTATATGTCCGTTTGTGTTCTTATTGATGGAACTTTGTGACTAAATGACTATATGGTGAGGGTGATCGAACAGTTAGATGTATTAAGATTGTTTGATTGTGACCAAAATGAATTGGCGGGAGATGTGGCAAGAACCATTGATTATTTGATTTCTGTATTGAGTTAGAATATGGCTTCGAGTTATGAGTATTGAAGGACCTCCCGTGTAGTTTAGTTGTGGACCTCCTGTTACGTTCTGTTTTCCTGTGATGTCTTTTGAGCTGACTAATGCTCCAGTAGCATTCATGTATTTGATTAGCGGTGTATTCAGGCAGTGATTGCACTCCTTTGTTATTGTATTTATTGATGGCATCCTATCGTACTCAGGTAGCCAGGGATAGCATACTCAACATTTGATGGTGGTATCACAAGGATATAGGGAGGAGAAGCTTTGTGCGAAGTTCTCCAAGTGTGAATTGTTGGCTCAATTTAGTAGCATTCTTGAAACGCGTGGTGTCCAGCGAAGGTATCCGTGTGGTCAGACGAGTGTGTGTAGAGCTTCCAGAAGCTCAGGAATTCCTTGACCACAGCCCCAGTGTTAGTGTTGCCATCAACTTCAGGTTCTTATACCGCTTATTGTGATGTCTCAAGGGCAGACATTAGTTGTGCTCCAATGTATGAGGGTAAAGCGATTGCGTAATAGCTATGATCTTCGGAAGTGTATAGAGAGATTTCAGTTTGAGGCTAAGCAGGCTCCTGCGGGTTGTCCTGAGGTGTGTGATCCTTATGTTGATCTGTAATAAGTTCTCTCCTACCAGTAAATGAGGTATGTCATAAATTGAGTTTAGATCGCTTGTGGGAGTTGGCATGACCATTACAATGGTGGATGCGAGAGTTGCATCTGATTTGACTGTTAGATGGTTTGGGTCATATAAGCTTACGGAAGATTCAGTTAAACCTCACCAGAGTATCATGGCAGTAATAGTGTATGGGCATCGTGAGTTAGTAATTGTCTTGATATTTGGATTTAAGCCAAGTGGGGGAGTCCGCTAATGATAAGTTGATTATATGATTATGTGTTGTACTGGTTTCGGTGCGAGGTATATTGGTGAAACAGTTATGACCCGCAGAGGTGGAGTTTGGGAATGACTCGAGGAATGGAAATTTCTTCGATACAGGTTGTAATGTACTTTACGGGTAATGGAATTTGTTGAATGATTGAGTTGTGCTTGAAGGTGTAGTGTGTGCGGTGTATGAGTTGCTTGTTGCTTCAATGTGTGGATTACTTATCCCAGTACGTGGTTTTCTAACGAGGTCAGGTCGTTTTGTTTACTTGGTCAGGGTAAGTATTACAAATGTGATTCGGAAGTTCTTGATGGTTTCTACCACGGTTAGAGATGTATATTTCTACTGGAGTGAGGGCCATGTGATGTATAGTGATTTTGCTTCTAGATGGGATCAAATGGAAAGTTCTTGGCAAGTTGGGTATGTAGTTATTGTGGCTAGGAAGGGAGCATGAAGTTCTCATATTTATCATAGGATTGAATGGCGTATGCGGTATTTTGTGTATAGTGGAGAGTGGCATATGTGAGGTCACGGTTCAGTTCTGGAAGGAAGGTCAGAACGGGCAGTTTCAGATGATTAGGTAAAGGATACCACTATTGGGTGGCTGGATGAGAGTATACACTCGTAAAGGACAATGTGTTTAAGGCAATGTGGGTGAATGAGGGTGTTTCATTAGTGTTACGACACTCTTTTGTTGGATCGACTTCTGATATTCAAGTTTGTTTGGTGGAACGTAGGAATTATGGGGGTATCCCTCGTGGGATGATAAATTATTTGTGGTGTGTTATATATTGAGTGGTGGAATTGGGATCGGATATGGTAATTTTTGCGCCTCGTGGACCTTGAGACTAAGAGTTCTAATAAACAGATCATTTCTGTGGTTGCGACAGGGTATAACAAGATGCCAATTTGAGGTTAGCCATGTGGGTTATCTCATGCGGAATAATCTACGTAAGTGTGTTCCTTATAATGTTGAGTAGAGGGTTTCTTTTCTACTAATAGGGTGCATGTGTTGAGATTTGAATTTGACTCTAGTCGAGAAAGTTGAATTGATTGTCACGAGAATGAAGGCGAGCTTAGTAGTTGAATAGAAGTATTTTATGGTTTGTGTTACCTAAGCTTGTGAACAATTTTGTTGAACTAGTTGTAGTAATATGGCAATATTTTTGGGTTTTATGACCTGCGTGGCCTGATCGAATTAGAGGAATTTAGTTCTGATAGCTTGATTAGGAGGAAATGGATTTCCAAGTGCTTGATGGTTTAAACCAGATATTTTCTACCGGTATGGGGAACATGTTGTGTATTGTGAGTTCCTGAATATTTATTTCATTATCAATGGTGTACGAAGGTTTTGGAGCGAGGTTCTGTATAATGTGGGGTTTCCTACTAGTACTTAGTTGGTTTGAGTAGTTATGGTGATCTAGAACGG
Organism: Nicotiana undulata; assembly: GCA_005239495.1. NCBI lineage: Eukaryota > Viridiplantae > Streptophyta > Magnoliopsida > Solanales > Solanaceae > Nicotiana > Nicotiana undulata. The sequence continues at coordinate 56,406 of ML254650.1, read as the reverse complement.
TGTTGCGAGTATACGAGTTGTGTAGTATGTTATGCGATTATATCTAGGGTTATTGTTATGGCTTGACACAGTTTGTTCAGACCTATATAGTGTGTGGATGTGAGATTTGGGTCTTGAAAAGAATTCTGGATGTTAGAAATTGGGCTCCACGGATTTTTGGGTTAAGGTTAAAGTAATGTTTATTATTCACTACAATGGGTTTAATGTGTTTCGGAACAATTGATTCCAAATTTTATGAATTATATGCCCTACCGATATGAGGGTTCGTTATGTGTTATGAAAAAAAAAATATTTACGAAATTTATTGAGAAGAAGAAAGAAAGGAAATTGAAAACTGCAATTGGCACAATGTGAAACATACTTGTGATACGGAGTGAGGACGAGATCCTCGTATTTGTTTTATATAATGTGAAATATTTAAACCGGGCTGCAAGCCGCGGTGGAGGTTATGTAAGGACGAGGTCCTTGTGGTAAAATATTTATGAGTTTAAAGTTTCCCTTTGTAAAGTTTAATTCGTACGATGATATTAAAAAGGGAGTCATGCCTGTTAGGTTGATTTGATAATTCTTGTATATTTTTATGTTCATATTCAGCCATTTTCGTGTTGTAAACATTGAGTTTTGGCTTATGAGATGAGTTCCCAGGTGGCGTTAAATGTGACTCATCAATCTGAGTAAGTAATCATGAGGTCTTCATGCCTCACATTCTGTCGTCAGTATTGTGAAAAATTTGAAATGAGGTGGTGGTTAATATGAGATTTATTGATGATGTTGGAATTTATTTATGAACAACTATAAAGACCAGAGATGTGGTTATGATCATACATATGATGCGTTTCATGTCAAGATATCATTGTGATAATGTCGGGCTTGTAATGCGGAGATTAATGTTATTGATATACTTGTGGTGCTTTGTTGGGTTGTGAACATGTTGTTAGGAGTTGTTTTGGTTTTACTCTGACAGGTGGATAGGCCCAATTACAGGGGAGACTCTGCAAACAATTTTGAGAAAGTTGAAATGTTGGGAGAATATCTATGATCTATATGAAGTCAAGAATAATAAGAGATGATGGTTAAAGTGAAAATAGGATAATGTCGTGCGTAATCATGACTTTTAAAACATTCGAGGACAAATGTTCTTGAGTGGGAAAGAATGTAACACCCCGCAAAGTTTTTAAGTGTTTTAAGACCATTAAGAAGATTGACGGATGCTAATGATATCAATTCGGGTATGAAAAAGACTGGTAATTTGAATGATATCAATTGATCATGACAATATATGTATGAGGTTCATTAAAAACGGTTTAGTGTCTAAGAAGAGCCCTAAGACTAAGTTAAGTTGAAAACTTTCATAATAGACTAAAATTTCAAATGTGTACCCACAAGACCTTATTTTGGACTTGCATATCTACGTATATTTGAGGATTTAAGTGATGGAAAAATTATCAAATTAAAGATCTTTGAGTCTAGTTCCAACGCATCATACCGTTTGTCATTTGGAGGTGTATACCGAAAGTTATGACAATTTTACTGGACCTGCGTCAGAGCGCGGCTCCTAGCACGGCCTGAGCGCGCCCGCACTAATAGGAAACTTTTTGCCTTGTAATATGAGCGCGCCCGCGCTAATACCTGACCTCTAAATACCCCCAAGGACGGGAAAAGAGAGGTTTAAAGTCACTTTTCAAGGCTAGGGCATCCTCTCCATCACCCATCCGGTCAAGGCTTCAAATACACTCATAAGGTGAGTTTTTAAGTGTGTTTTTATGGTGATTTCACTTATCAATCACTAGTTACAACATGGTATTAATTGGATTATATAGGATTTCTTCAAAATCTCAAGAACACCCCAAAAGTTACCTTTCAAGATTTGGTCTTCAAGAGGTAATCTTTCACCTTTAGACTCATATATATGGAGTTATTATGGAATTATAAGTATGAATCAAGTATTGGAACTCATGGTATGGTGATTGGAAGCCACAAATTCTCAATTTCAATGAATACCCATTGTACAGATTTAAAGTTAACTAATTGGTGGAATTTTGTTGGTTGGGTGTGAATGGTTGATCACACATGTGATGTTAGGAGTATAAATTGTTAAAGAATAATGGTGGGATGAGTTATTGGTAAATTGTGGTAGTTGGGATGAGCTTATTCTATGGTTAAGAGGTGTAGTCAAATGTGCACAGATAGTGTTTGATGAAATGCCTATATGAGGTGAACCCACGAATATCTTTCTAATTAAGGCTCTTTTTTTTATGTTTCTAAATAGATTGAAGTTGCTAGAATTTCCGAAATATTGTAGTAAGGTAAGGAAGGCTCAAGAAAGATTTGGAGCCTTTGGAAGTTGATTTGGGAGGCAAGCGTGTTGCGGAATAATTCCGGGCTAGTTTTGAGGTAAGTAATGTCTTGAAATCATGCCCTGAGGGTATGAAACCCCGGACTATGCACCCTTTCACGGGTTTTGAAATGAAAAGGTTGAAACTTTGGAAACATCTTTCCTATTTAGGCGACTATTGAGTTGTGAAACCGATTTTTAATCCTTTGCTTAATTAGTATTTATATATTATGATATGTTATGGGCTGTAAGCTGTGTTTGGGGCCTAGTGTCGATCTGTTTACCCCTTTGGGAGGCTGTTTTACTGTGTTTCCTCACTTGATATGTTGTGAATTACACTCAGTCTTTTTGTGATAAATTATTTTGACACTCAGAGTATTTTGATACTATTTATTGAAGAAAATGAAACAATGTTTGGGGTCGAGAACCCTGTTTGTTTATGGCCTAAGGGAAAATTGAGAGTGTTTGATTGAGTGAGGCTTCAGGCCTATATTGTGCGGAGGCTTCCAGGCCTTTTGAGAGAGGTGAGGAGGCTTCCTTGCCTTATGAGAGAGGTGAGGAGGCTTCCAGGCCTTATGAGTGGTGTGAGGAGGCTTCCAAGCCTTATGAGAGAGGTTAGAAGGCTTCGAGGCCTTATGTTATTATTACGCTTGGGCTGTAGGAGCCCCTCCGGAGTCTGTAACACACCCCCAGTGAGCGCTGGTACCGATTGAGTGATGATGATTGCCCGCGAGGCTGATACTGAGTGATGATTGATACTGAGTGATGATTTATACTGAGTGATTGAGGGAATGCCTGAGGACATCTGTTCCGAGAAATGATTTTGGCCTGAGGGGCAGTTTCATGATGATTTTACTATGTTTTAGAACTATGATTTACTTCGTTTTCAAGCTGAGTTTTACTGAGGATTTCACTGGGATATATTGATATTTACTTGTTCTCAAAGAATTTTGGAACTGGTTTTTGAACTTATGAAATTGCTGAATACTATTTGGTGACCTGATGTTTTACTGGTTGTTGTGAAATGGTGTATCTGTTGTGTGCTTTATATCTCTCAGACTGTGATTTCTTTTCATTACTACTGAGTTGGCGTACTCATAAAGACTCCATGTGCCTCTGTGCATAGATTCAGGTACCAATTTGGAGCAGTAGTTGCCTTGTTCGTTAGCAGCAGTCAGAGGATTTCGAGGTAGCTGTCCAGCGTTCACAACTTCTTCATTTCCCTTTCTTAATTAGCTTTAGCATTTGATTCAGAGATATACATTATAGTGTTAGCAGAGTTAGATTTATTTATTCTTAGATGCTCATGACTATTGACTCCAGTTCTTGGGAGGTTGTTTAGGCTAATATGGGAAGGCTAAGACATTAATTTCATTATCTATGCTATGGTTGCATGCTTATTATTAAATTCTGAACTCTTATAATTGAACAAAAGCGTAGTAAAGTGATAGTTGGCTAGCCTAGTTCCACGATAGGCGTCATCACGCCCTCTTAGGATTTCAGGTCGTGACAAATACTATATCAGTGAAGTAAAAAAAGTTTTAGAAAAGTAATGACAAATACCTTAGGCTCTGATACCAAGTTTGTCACGCCCCAAAACCTAGGGACACGACCGGCACTCGACCGGGTAGTCCCAGTCAAGCGGACCTGGATTCCTTTTTCCCTCCCACGTATTACCCCGAAGTTTCTGTTGTGCATTATTCAATTATAATTAAGATGCATTCTTACAATCTGAAATTAAACCATAGAAGTCTGTTGTTTCCAACAAGTGATACAATACTTACAAATATACAGAACACACTGTCTACTTTATGTGGTCTACAAGTCATACTTCCCAAAATACATAAGTACATAACCCACAATTCCTGTTACGGAGCTTCTAGGAGTACGACGGAGTTATACAGTACTTGCCAATAATAAGGCTCCGGCTATACCTTACACAAGTACCAAAATAAGAATCCGAGAGGAAAGGTGGCATGAACCACACTGGGCCCCCAGAGGAGAGGGGCTCACAGAAACAGCTGATAGGACAAGGAGGAGGCACTACTGTCGGTGCGTTGAAGTACCTGCTATAAAACCATCTACAATCATCACAAGAATGTAGCGCGCCCGGAAAAAGGGACGTCAGTACATTTGAATTGTACTGGTATGCATGAACAAACTTTACTCTAAGTAAACTCAATAATGCACAGGCAAGAGACAGACAGAGAGTCACACAATTACTGCACAAGACATAGAAAGATATACAATGGAAGTTCCACAATTTTCACTTCATCAAAATCACAATTTCAATTCCATCCTTGTCCCTCCTCACATCTCACCCTTATTTCTCCTGTTGCGGCGTGCAACCCGATCCCACCTGACAATTGTTGCGGCGCGCAACCCGATCCCACCTGACAATTACAATCACACCCTTATCACTTCTCACATATCACCCTTATCTCCCCTGTTGGGGCGCGCAACTCGATCCCACCTGACAATTACAGTCACACCATTATCACTTCTCACATATCACCATTATCTCCCTTGTTGCGGCGCGCAACCCGATCCCACCTGACAATT
>ML254650.1:34557-51489 GCA_005239495.1 Nicotiana undulata | reverse complement strand
TAAAGTTAGCCATACATACCTGGAGTCGAGTTTCCCTTTTAAACTTTAACTCACAATCACCGAACCGACTAGTACCGTCAATCTAGTTCACAATTAGATATATTCAACTCAGAATTTGGAAGTCATGCATGCAATTCGAACTCTCTAAAGCATTTTGTCAAACACTATGTGAACCCATTAGATTACCAACCCTATCTTTGTGAAGTTTACCCCAACCCACTCCCTCTTACTAGATTAGCACCATTATTAAACATGCATGTAAGGTCTTAGCTAATATTTTTAAAAATCAATCTAGGCCAACCCTCCCTTTGTTTAAATAAAATAATAAAATTAATGGAAGAAAAAAAAGGGGTTGGGAACCCTTACCTGCTAGAATGGGGAAGAAGGAGATTACTCGAATTACCAGGCCTGAGAGACCTTGAAAATCGCTTTGATGGAAGGACCACTTCCTTTCTCAAGAACTCTCCTTCCCTTCTCTCTATTTTGTTAAGAAAACTTGTTAAAATGAAAGGGGGCAGGGGTTAAATGAAACTGGGGTCGGGTATAAAAATTTAGAAAATTAAAAGACCGTGTCGAATATGCGGTCAGGAATGCGATCGCATTCCCGACATGCGGTCCGCATATTAGACCGCAGAATGGCCCCTAGGTGGGCCAAATTTTGAAAACATTCTGCCCGAGTATGCGACCATTATGCAGTCCGCATCACGTTATGTGATCGCTTTATGCGTCGCACAACACCCCTTCAGTTGGGCAGCGATCTGCCCGTGTATGCGATCGCATAGTGCATCGCATAACACCCAATTTCTCGAAAAATTAAGTTCTTCCAATTCCCGGGGTACTTTTACAAAAATCAAGGTCCGTTTTAAGAATTTCCTCAGAGATAACAACTCGGGGACTTATTCGGGCATTATTTTAAGCAAGAAATTTTACGGGTCTTTACACCTTCTTTCCAAACCTCATGACACCCTTCATGGGTGATACCCGGAGCAACACTCTCTCTCTGACTATGAATACAACATCATGAACTCTACGGTTGGCATAACTCTTCTGCATGGACTGAGCTGGGTGAAGTCGATCCTAAATAATTTGACCTTATCCAAGGCATCGTGTACTAGATCTGTGCCCAACAACTGAGCTTCTCTTGGCTCGAACCACCCAACTGGCGACCGGCACCGCCTACCGTGTAATGCCTTATGCAATCCCAATGTTCCACTAGTAGCTGTTGTTGTAGGTGAACTCTGCAAGGGGCAAGAACTGATCCCACGATCCTCCGAAGTCTATAACACATGCACGGAGCATATCTTCCAATTTTTGAATAGTGCGCTCGTACTGTCGTCCGTCTGAGGATGAAACGATGTGCTCAACTCAACCCGTGTGCCCAACTCACGTTGTACTGCCCTATAGAAGTGCAAGGTGAGATGCGCACCTTGATCATAAATGATAGACACGGGCACACAGTGAAGACGGACGATCTCGCAGATATAAATCTCTACCAACCGCTCCAAAAAAACGTAATTTCCATAGGAATGAAATGTGGGAGTCCAACAACGAAATCCATACTGATAAGCTCCCACTTACACTCAGGAATCTCTATCTTTTGAAGGAAACCACCATGTCTCTGATGCTCATACTTGACTTACTGACAATTTAGACACTGAGCTAGATAGGCAACTGTATCCTTCTTCATCCTCCTCCACCAATAGTGTTGCCTCAAGTCCTAATACATCTTTGCGGTGCCCGGATGATTAGAATACCGGGAATTATGGGCCTCCATAAGAATAAACTCGCGAAGTCTATCCACATTAGGCACACAAACACGACCCTGCATCCTCAAGACCCTGTCATCACCAACAGTAACCTTCTTGGCACCACCATGTCGCACTGTGTCCCTAAGGACCAACAAATAAGGGTTTTCATATTGCCGATCTCTGATGTGCTCAAACAAAGAAGACCGAGGGACTGTACAAGCTAGAACACAGCTGGGCTCTAAAATATCCAACCTCACAAACTGGTTGGCCAACGTTTGGACATCAAATGCAAGCGGCTTCTCGCCGACTGGAATGAACGCAAGACTGACCATACTCACTGGCTTCCTACTCAATGCATCGGCCCCACATTGGCCTTCCCAGGATGATACAAGATGGTGATATCATAGTCTTTCAATAGCTCCAACCACCTCCTCTGCCTCAAATTGAGATCCTTTTGCTTGAAAAAATACTGAAGGCTCTGATAATCCATGAAGACCTCACATGACACGTCGTAAAGATAGTGCCTCCAAATCTTCATCGCATGAACCATGGCTGCCAACTCTAAGTCATGGACAGGGAAATCCTTCTCATGAACCTTCAACTGCCGCAATGCATATACAATCACCCTACCATCCTGTATCAATACCGTACCAAGCCCAATACGGGATGCATCACAATATACCGTATAAGATCCTAAACCTATGGGCAACACCAACACCGGCGTTGTAGTCAAAGCTGTCTTGAGCTTCTGAAAGCTCACCTCACACTCGTATGACCATCTTAACGGGGCACCCTTCTAGGCAAACATGGTCAATGGGGCTGCGATAAATTACAACCCCTCCATAAATCGACGGTGATAGCCCGCAAAACCTAATAAACTCCTGATCTACGTAGCTGAAGTGGGTCTAGGACAGTTCTGGACTACCTCCATCTTCTTAGGATCTACTTGAATGCCCTATACTAATACAACGTTCCCCAAGAAAGTGACTGAATCCAACCAAAACTCGCACTTTAAAAATTTAGCATACAACTGGCTGGCTCTTAGAGTCAAAAGCCCAATCATGAGATGCTTCTCATGCTCCTCTCGACTGCGGGAGTATATCATGATATCATAAATAAAGACGATCACAAACGAGACCAAATAAGGCTTGAACAGCCGGTTAATCAAATCCATGAATGTTGTTGGGGAATTTGTCAACCCAAAAGACATCACTTGAAATTCATAATGCTCGTACCGAGTCCGGAAAAATGTCTTAGGGACATCAGATGCCCTAGTCCTCAAATGATGGTAGCCATATCTCAACTCATTATTCGAAAACACCTTGGAACCTTGAAGCTGATTAAATAAATCATCAATCCTCTACAATGGATACTTGTTCTTGATGATGACTTTGTTCAACTGCCGATAATCTCTACACATCCTCATTGATCCATCTTTCTTCTTTACAAACAACACAGGTGCACCCCAGGGAGAGACACTAGGTCTAATAAAGCCCTTATCAAGGAAATTTTGCAACTGTTCTTTCAATTCCTTCAACTTTTGCAGGGCCATGCTGTATTGCGAAATAGAGATGGGATGAGTACCCGGAGCAAATCAATAAAGAAATTAATATCCCTGTCGGGTGGTATCCCTGAGAGGTTTGTAGGAAACACCTCTGGGAACTCACGAACAATTAGCACTGAATCCATGGAAGGAACCTCCACACTACAATCGCAGACATAAGCCAAATAAGCTAGACACCCCTTCTCGACCGTATGCCGATACTTCACATAAGAGATGACCCTACTGGTAGAATGGCCAGAAGTCCCTCTCCACTATATCGAGGCAACCCCGGAAAGGCTAAGGTCACCATCTTGGCATGACAATCCAAAATAGCATGATAAGTTGACATCCAATCCATACCCAAAATGATATCAAAATCGACAATATCGAGAAGTACGAATTATAAACATGATCTACAATAATAGCATTCCCCACAGGTGTAGACACATACATAGGAGCACTCAAAGAATCACGAGGCACAACCAAATATGAAGCAAAAGGGATGACACATAAAAGTAAGTAGATCCCGGATCAAATAGAACTTAAGCATCTCTAGTGCAAACTGAACAGTACTTGTAATAAAAACATCGGATGACTTAGCCTCAGGCCTGGCTGGAAAAGCACAACATCGAGGCTGGGCCCAACCATTCTGAACAACATCCTTTGGACAACCTCTAGCTAGCTCGCATCCACCTTTAACGGCCTGACTTCCACCTCTAACAGTCTAGCCCCAACCTCTGGCTTTCTGACCCCTGCCTCTGGCTGGCTGAGCAGGCGGTGCAGCAACTGGTGCAATACCCATGGCACGAGAACCCTGATGCTATGGCGAGATGCCCAATAATCTCAGATAGGTCCTCCTGATATGCCCATAACCACCACACTCGAAACATCCATCCTAGTACTGTCGCTGTGGAAATCGAGGCTGACCCGAACGAGCTGGATGACCACGGTAATTACTCCGAATAAGAGGTGCACTGATAGGATCTAGTGGTGCATTATAGGCTGGCTATCAGGAATGAGGCACATAAGGACCACGACTCCCTGAAGCACTATAGGATGCCTGAAGCGCTGAATGAAACGGCCTTGGTGGATGGCCCCTACCAAAAGCACCCCTACCTACAGATGAGGCACCTTTGAACCCACTGGAATGACGAGGTCTCTTGTCAGACCCCAGACCTCCCTATGCAAGAACCATCTCAACTCGCTTGGCGACATTGCCAGCCACCTAAAATGAAATCTCACTCCCAGTCTCCTTAGCATTCTGCAATATAATGGGTTGAGAAAGTCCGTCAATAAACATCCTCACTCTCTCTATCTCTCGGTGGGAAGTAGAAGAAGATCATGACGGGCCAAATCCAAAAAATGGGTCTCATACTGAGTAATAATCATACCGCCCTGTTGGAGTCGCTCGAACTAACGGTGATGCTTCTCTCTCAATGTGACAGGCAGAAACTTCTCTAGGAAGAGCTGAGAGAACTAGTTCCAAGTAAGAGCAGACGACCCAGCTGGTCTTCTCAACAAACAATCTCTCCACCATTTCTTGGCGGAACCAATCATCTGAAATGGAGCAAAGTCGACCCTATAGGTCTCCAATATACCCATGTTCCGTAGAACCTCGTGACAGCTGTATAGATACACCTGAGGATCCTCTGAAGTAGCACCATTGAAGTGAACTTGGAAGAGCTTGTTAAACCTGTCCAATCTCCACAAAGTATCAAAAGACATAGCTGACCCATCACCGGTCTGTGCTGCAACAACCGGTTGAACTAGTCTGAGTGGATGAGGTGTTGGAATCTGATACTGGGGAGCCATCTGCTTTGGAGTGTGAGTGGAAAGAGCCTGGTCTCCTCCTCCAACCTAAGAGACGGGTGGTGCCATGGGAAATGCGCTAGTCTGGGCAACACTCTTCATAAGGCCCACCAAACATACCAAAGCGTCCTGAAGCACAAAGAGTGGCATAGAATCGCTCCGGAACCTGAGCTGGTCCGGCAGGAATAGTCTGGGCTGGAACATCCTCGTCAAACTTTACCTGAGGCTCCATTGCTGGAGCTGCTACTCGGGCTCTAGGTTGTGCCCTGCCCTTGCCCCTGCCTCAGCCTCTAGCAGGGCCTCGACCTCTACCCCTCATAGGAGGTGCCACTGGAGGCTCTTACGTTTTCTCAGCTAAATATGCAGTACATGTTCTCTCCATCTATGAGAGAATAAGAGTAGAAGAGTTCAATCAATATTGAGAAAACAAAATTGCACGACAAAGAATAATAGAAGTTAAATTTTGTTCCAAAACTTCATAGCCTCTAGGAGATAAGTACAGACGTCTTCGTACCGATCCCCCAGACTCTACTAAGCTACCTGGTGAATTGTGAGACCTAAGAAACCTAGTGCTCTGATACCAACTTGTCACGACCCAAAATTCTCACCGTCAGGAACGTGATGGCGCCTAACATTTCACTTGCTATGCAAGACAACGTTAGAGAATCATTAAGCTAATTCTTTTAAAATTTCGTAATTAACAACTAATAAGCTACAACGAGTTAAAATGAGTTAAATACAATAGCTTCAATATATATACTACTACCCATAATCTGGAATCACAATTCACGACCTTCTAAGATTTCACGACAAGTAAATGTATGAAAGATATACAATTGTTTTACCAACTTGTCACGACCCGAAATTCTCACCGTCGGGAATGTGATGGCGCCTAACATTTCACTTGCTATGCAAGACAACGTTAGAGAATCATTAAGCTAATTCTTTTAAAATTTCGTAATTAACAACTAATAAGCTACAACGAGTTAAAATGAGTTAAATACAACAGTTTCAATATATATACTACTACCCATAATCTGGAATCACAATTCACGACCTTCTAAAATTTCACGACAAGTAAATGTATGAAAGATATACAATTGTTTTCGAAATGAAAGAAATAGTAAAGTGTAAAGTATAGGAATAAGTAGTAATTTGCAATAAATAACTACAACTCTCGAAAATAAGTCAGCAATTTTAAAAAATTTACAATCCTTAAGTGCAATAAAGAATATCGTAAAGCTAACATTGTTTAGGGAAAGCATAAACACATCGGTTATTGCGGCGTGCAACCCGATCCCACCGTACATCTCATATTCCTCCCTTATCTCCTCATAATAGAATAAACAACTGAATATAAATAAAAGTATTGTAGCATGCAACCCGGCCTTTCCATATCACAATAACACAATCATAGTTCATCCTTATTCCACCAAACAATCTACCCTAATTTCACCTGTTGCGGCGTGCAACCCGTTCCCTCCATACAGTATCAATTCACCTTTATTTCTCCTCAATATATCACCCTTGTTCCACCTGATTGGGCGTGCAACCCGATCCCACCATATCAATATTCATTACGCAGTATGTAGAGAAATTTCACAAGTCTAATCACATAAACCCTTCACAATACTTAAACTCCAAACTGAAACAAATAGAAGATTGTACACCATGGAAGTTCACATAAATAATACTACATATCGAGGCTAATTAAAAATATACAACAAAAAGGTACCGATAAACCAGCTTAGGCAATTAATAGGAGATAATGAGACTATAGAATAACTAATATCATTAACATGAGGAAACAATGTCTAACAAGTAGAAATTAGGCATGGCATCACAAATAGAGCATGTAACAATTAAGACAGGGAAGAGGCAACATGAGAAAAACGGGAAAGCAGGGAAAACAAGCAATTTGGCAGCGCATAAGTACTCATCACCTCACATATACGCCGCTCACATGAAACTCAGATAACAAAGAGTCCGAGGTTTCCTAATTCCCTCAAGACAAGGTTAGACACAACACTTACCACGCTCCACAGGCAACTCAATGCTCAATTTCAGCTTTTCCTCTAGAATCCACCTCCAAACCACTCGTATCTATCCACAAATGACTCAATAATATCAAATATTTCAAAAGAAATCGATTACAATGCATAAATTTAGATTGCCCAAGTTTCCTCCCAACAAGTCAAAAACTGACCCTGGACCCGCTTGGTCAAAACCCGAGGTTCGAACCAAAAAACCATTCACCCCTGAGCCCGATTATGTAATTTGTTTCGAAATCCGACCTCAATTCGAGGTCTAAATTCCAATTATGCAAAAATCCCTAACTCTACCCAAATCCCAAATTTTTGTCATGAAAATCCTAAATGTTTAGGTTTAAAAATCTTGAAATGTAATAGGTAATTGAAATAAAGTAGGTTGGAATCACTTAGCAAAAATATTGGGGAAGCAAATCTTATGGGAGAATGGCCTCTATGTCCTTTAGTTTTGAGAATTTTGAAAGAATGGCAACATCCTGTTATTGGGACTCTTTTATCACTGGGGTTTAGTGTTCATCGCGTTCGCGAAGAGAAAAGCCTTAATGGTTTACGCGATCGCGGGACACTCGATGCGTTCGCGAAGGTATAGCCCCGCTCACATTCACGTTCGCGAGACTAGGCTCGCATTCACATAGAGTCACCCCAAGTCCCTCTAGCTAAAGCTACGCATTCACGTATAAAGGGTCGCGTTCGCATAGAGCAAACCCCCCAACGCTCCGCGTTTGCGACCATGGTTTCGCGTTCGCGTAGTGTAAAATCCTCCCTAGCCCAGATCTCCTTCGCGATCGCGAAACACAACGCACCAGAACATCAGATGCAGCAAATGACCAGATTTTTCTTAGTCCAATTTACCCTATAGCCTATCCGAAACTCACCTGAGCCCTCGAGGCTCTAAACCAAACATGCACACATGTCCTAAAACATCATATGAACTCGCTCGATCAAAACACTATAATAATTCCTTGAACTACGAAGCGAACACCAAATCAAATAAAATTTTAAAGAAAACTTTAAATCTCTATTTTCACAACTGAACGTCCGTATCGCGTCAAATCAACTTCGTTTCTCACCAAATTTGACAGACAAGTCATAATATTATAGTGGACCTGTACCGGGAACCAGAACCGAAATATGGACACAGTATCAATAAATCCACACATACGTCAATTCTTAAAAATCATAAATCTTTCAAACTTTAATTTTTCAACAATATTCAATAACTCGAGCTAGGGACCTCTGAATTTGATTTCGTGCATATGTCCAGGTTCCAAATGTATTTTTAAGGCAAAATTCTTATTTTTATCGATTTTAACACATAAGCCTTCCGGAAGAATACTCATATTGTGCACGCAAATCGAGAAAGGCTAAAATGAAGTTTTTCAGACCTCAAAACGCATAATTAGGTTCTAAAATATGAGATGACCTATCGGGTCATTACAAAATGATCAATTCATTAGGATCATTCCTTCCTTCAAACGAAATGAAAAGATATAGAATCAAGTACGAAATGCCTTTCAAAATATTTGCCACGAATAAGTTTTAGCTACGAAACTATTCTCAACGACCCTTAAGATCGTCATTAAAATCTTTTGTTGTGACTTTTTCAAAATTTTTGGCCATCAGCTAATGTCCTTTTTTTTGTAATGCTTTCCCATGTTTCCTTTCTTGTCACGGCCCCAAACCACCCCGGTCGTGATAGCGCCTATTACGGTATTAGGCTAGCTGATTCGTTATTCAAGCATAAAAATGATTATTTTCAATAATTCATTTACTAATCTCTTTCGTTATAAATATTCCATTAGATAATTCGAAACAAGAGAAAATAAACAAATATAAAGATCAATTGCCCGACCTCGGTGTCACTAGTCATGAGCATCAAGAATACCAGTCTAATACAGTCTACTCAAATGACAAAAAGAAGTCTAATAAAAATGAACAACTAGAAGACAGGAGGGAGAAGAGCAAGGATGCGGTCGATGTTAAGCTACCTTGCTAAGCTCCGGGATAAAACTGGGAAAGAATTAACGCTCACTCAGACGTCCTGGCACCTGGATCTGCACACAAGGTGCAGGGAATAACGTGAGTACGCCCACTCGGTAATTAACAATTATAACTAAAGGCTGAGTGCAGTGACGAGCAGTAAAAATCACATGAAGTCCACAACATAAAATCTCAGTGAAAAACAAAATAGTCAAAATCAGTATCCAAATCCAAATATCTCGAAAAACTCCAGTTTCAATGAAAATCATGTGAAAACATTTTTAACAATTTCAATAGAGGCTCAATATAAAAATAGAGTGAAAATAGTGATTTCATAAACAAGCCCATCGGCCACAGTATTTCATAAATAGCCCCTCGGGCAAGCCTCACAATCACTTATGACTCAACACTCATCACTTAGCACTCACACTCAATAGGTACATGCGCTCACTAGTGGTGTACAGACTCCGGAAGGACTCTTACAGCCCAAGCGCTATATCGCTGCGGCGTGCAACCCGATCCAGATGCCGTTGTGGCGTGCAACCCGATCTGTATATCGCTGTGGCGTGCAGCCCGATCCATAAATATCCTCACAGTCAGTCCCACGGCCTCACTCACTCATCAACCTCACAAGCCACTTGGGCGTTTCACTAAAGATCAGGGGACTCAGCCCAAAACAACTTTCATATATTTAAAACGGAGTAATGAATCTGAATTAAACAATAAAACGGGAAAATCGTGATTGAGGATAGTATAAAATACCCTTGAGGGTCCAAAATAGTACATGCACAAGGCCCCAGATACGGCATTCAGCCCAAGATATAAGAATTATTTCTAACACATATAGCTAGTATACGACTTTAATCAAAATATGCAACTCTATAGTTTCTACGGGACGGACCAAGTCACAATCCCTAACGGTGCACGCCCACATGCCCGTCACCTAGCATGTGCGTCACCTCAATGTAGTGAAATAGTGCGAAATTCTGGGTTTTTTTACCCTCGGGTCTAGATTTACAATCGTTACTTACCTCAAACCGGACGAAAATCTACTCCAAAATTCCCTTGCCGCTCGACTGGGTACAATATCACCCCGAATCTATCAAAAATCAGTATTATATCATTAATATATGCTAAAGGAACAAAGCCCACATAAAAATTATCGAATTAAACAAAAATTCCCGAAATTGGCCAAACTCAACCCCCGGGTCCACGTCTTGGAATCCGACAAAAATTACAAAACTAGAAACCTCATTCACTCACGAGTCCATACATGCCAAATTTACCAAAACTCAACCTCGTTTGACCCCTCAATTCTTCAAATTAAACTCTCTAATTCCAATCCCTAATTTCCCCAATTTTCACCCCTAATTTCTACAATTTGCATGCTTAAACAACTGAAGTTCACCATAGATACGAGTATTAAGTTCAAAAATCTTGCCTCAACAAGTTTCCCCTTGAATCCCTCGTCAAAACCCTCCAAAAGCTCCAAAACCGAGTTGAAATTGTGAAGAATGTTCGGAATTCGTGAAGGGTTCAATTTATACCTTTCTGCCCAGCAAAGCCGCATCTGCGGTCCAAAGAAGTGCACCTGCGGTGCCCCTTCTGTGTCAAAAAGTCCGCATATGCGGAAATCACTAGAACTCCAAAAATTACACATGCGATCATCTCTACGCACCTGCGGGCTCGCAGGTGCGACCCTTCATCCGCTTCTGCGATAAAATCTAGGCTTCCAAACTCCACACCTGCGAAACTCGCACCTGCAGTTCCCAATCCGCAGGTGTGGCCACACCAAAATAGCAGCACCAATTGCATTCATTCAATTCCAAACTCCTCGTTAACCATCCGAAATCATCCCGATCCCCTCGAGACCTCAACTAATTACACCAACAGGTCACATAACCCCATACGAACTTAGTCGAACCTTCGGAACACCCAAAATAATACCAAAACACCGAATTAACCCCGAATTCAAGCCTAATTCTACCACAGACCTCCAAAATATCTAATTTCCAATTTTGCCAATTCAAGCCTAATTCTACCACGGACCTCCAAAATATATTCCGAACACACTCCTAAGTCAAAAATTACCTAACGGAGTTATCCGAGCCATAAAACACCTAATCCGATATCGTTTACTCATAAGTCATTTTCCAGTTGACGTTTCCAACTAAATATCAAAATTAAGAGACCAAATGTCTCATTCTGCTCCAAAATCAATCTGAACCCGAACCAACCAACCCGACACAACATAATAAAGCTGAATAACATATAAAGAGGCATAAATGGGGGAAACGGGGCTAAAAAGCTCTCGGAACGACCGGTCGGGTCGTTATATCCTCCTCCTTAAACAAATGTTCGTCCTTGAACGAGTCTAGACACAAATCTGGAGTCTCAAATAGTTGTGGGTATCTTCTGCTCCACATCTCCCGCTCGGTCTCCCAGGTGGCCTCCTCCACCGGCTGCCCTCTCCATCGTACCTTAACTGCAACTATATCCTTTGAGGTCAACCTTCGAACCTGTTGATCCAGAATAGGCACTGGCTCCACATCATAGGTCATATCACCCTCCAACTGAACCGTGTTGAAGTCCAACACATGAGATGAGTCACCAACATACTTCCGAAACATGAAAACATGAAATATCGGATGCACACTCGACAAGCTAGGTGGTAAAGCAAGCTTGTATGCCACCTCCTTTATCATGTGAAGTACCTCAAAAGGCCCAATGAACCAGGGGCTCAACTTGCCCCTCTTCCCAAACCACATAACACCCTTCATGGGTGACACCTTCAGGAGAACCTTCTCTCCAACCATGAAAGATACATCACGGACCTTCTTGTACGCATAGCTCTTCTACCTAGACAGCGCTGTGTGAAGCTGCTGTTGAATCAACTTCACCTTATCTAAAGAATCTTGCACCAAATCTGTACCCAGGAGTCTAGCCTCACCCGGCTCAAACTAACCAACCGGAGATCTACACCTCCTCCCATATAAAGCCTCGTATGGAGCCATCTGAATACTCAACCAATAATTATTATTATATGCAAACTCTGCGAGTGGCAGAAACTTGTCCCATGAACCCCCAAAATCAATGACACAAGCGCGCAACATGTCCTCCAATATTTGAATCGTGCGATCGGGTTGCCCGTTTGTCTAAGGGTTAAAAGATGTGTTCAACTCAAACCGGTACCCAACTCTCGCTGCACGGCCCTCCAGAAGTGCGATGTGAACTGAGTACCTCTATTAGAACTAATGGAAACTGGAACACCATGCAGTCGAACAATCTCACAGATATACTTCTCAGCTAACCGCTCCGAAGTGTAAGTGGTACCACAAGGAATGAAGTGCGCGGACTTGGTCAGCCGATCAACAATAACTCAAATTGCATCGAACTTCCTCGATGTCCGTGGGAGCCGTACTACGAAGTCCATGGTGATCCGCTCCCACTTCCACTCCGGAATGTCCAACCTTGGAAGCAATCCACTTGGCCTCTGGTGCTCATACTTAACCTGCTGACAGTTGAGACACCGAGCTACAAATCCGACGATATCCTTCGCCATCCGCCTCCACCAATAATGTTGTCTCAGATCCTCATACATCTTCCTGGCACCCGAATGGATTGAATACCGCGAGATGTGGGCCTCCTCAAGAATCAACTACCAAATCCCATCTATATTCGGCACGTATATCCGACCCTGCATCCTCATCACACCATCATCACCAATAGTCACATCCCTGACATCACCTCGTCGGACCCTATCCTTAGGAACAAGCAAGTATGGGTTATCATATTAGCGCCCCATGATATGGAAATAAAGAGAAGATCTAGAGACTACGCAAGCCAATACCTGACTGGGATCTGATATATCCAATCTCACAAGTTGACCCGCTAAGGCCTGAACATCAAGTGCAAAAGGTCTCTCTACTGTTGGAAGATATGCCAAACTCCCCAAACTATTTTCCTGGTGACTCAAGGCATCGTCCACTACATTGGCTTTCCCCGGATGGTATAAAATAGTGATATCATAGTCCTTGAGAAGCTCCAACCATTTCTGCTGACGCAAATTCAGAACCTTCTGCTTAAACAGATGCTGCAGACTCCGATGATCAGTATAAATCTCATAATGAACCCCATACAAATAATGACGCCAAATCTACAAGGCGTGAACAATGGTTGCTAACTCAAGATCATGCACCGGATAATTCTTCTCATGGGTCTTCAGCTGGCACGATGCATAGACAATCACCCTACCCTCCTGCATCAAGACACAACCAGTGCCTACCCTCGAGGAATCACAGTACATAATATAAGAACCTGAAGCTGATGACAAAACTAACATTAGAGTTGTGGTCAATGAAGCCTTGAGCTTCTGGAAGCTCTCCTCACACTCGTTCAACCACCTGAACGGAGCACCCTACTAGGTCAATTTGGTCAAGGGTGAAGAAATAGAAGACAATCCCTCCACAAAGCGACGGTAATAGCCCGTCAAACCAAGGAAGCTCCTAATCTCCGTAGATGAGGACGGTCTGGGCCAACGTTTCAACTCCTCTATCTTCTTTGGGTCCACCTGAATACCCTCAATGGACACCACGTGCCCCAAGAAATATACTGAGACAATCCAAAACTCACACTTGGAGAACTTTGCGTAAAGTTTCTCCTCCCTCAATATCTGCAACACAACTCTCAAATGCTAAGCATGCTCCTCCTAGCTATGAGAGAACACCAGGATGTCATTAATGAACACAATAACGAAGGAATCCAAATATGGTCGAAATACATTGTTCATCAAATGTAGGAACGATGTTGGGGCATTGGTCAGCCCAAAAGACATCACCAAGAACTCATAATGGCCATAACGACTCCTGAAAGCTGTCTTAGGAATATCTAAATCCCGAATTATCAACTGATAATACCCGGACCTCAAATCAATCTTAAAGAACACCCTAGCTCCATGAAGCTGGTCAAATAAATCATCGATACGAGGCAAAGGATACTTGTTCTTGACTATGACCTTGTTCAACTGCCTGTAGTCAATATACATTCTCATGAAACCATCATTCTTCTTCACAAATAGCACCGGTGCACCCCAAGGTGACACACTAGGCCGAATAAACCCCTTATCTAGGAGTTCCTGAAGCTGCTCTTTAATTCATTCGACTCTACCGGTGCCATACGATATGGTGGAATATAAATAGGCTGAGTGCCTAGCACTAAATCAATACCAAAATTGATATCTCTGTCGGGCGGCATGCCTAGCAGGTCTGCAGGAAACAATCTAGAAAGTCACAGACCACAAGAACAGAATAAATAGTAGGAGTCACACCAGTGACATCCCTCACAAAAGACAAATAAGATAGACACCCTTTATCCACCATGTGATGATCCTTCAGGTGTGAAATCACCCTATTAGGCACATAATCGGTGGAACCTATCAACTCAACCCTCAGAAATCCCGGCATCACTGAGGTCACGGTCTTAGCGTGACAATCTAGAACAACATGACATGGAGAAAGCTAATCCATGCCCAATATCACATTGAAGTCCACCATACTGAGCAATAACAAATCCACTCGGGTCTTAAGACCCCCAATAGACACAACACATGAATGATACACACGGTCCACAACAACAGTATCTCCCACAGGAGTAGACACATGAACAACTATAACTAATGACTCACAGAGAATATCCAGAAAATGGGCAAAATATGATGAGACATATGAATATGTGGAACCAGGATCAAATAAGTGTAAGGCATCTCGGTGACAAACTAAAACAATACCTGTAATCACGACATCTGAGGCCATAGCATCTGGTCTAGCTGGAAGTGCATAGAAACGGTCCTGACCTCGACCTGATCAACCTCCCCCTCTAGGGCGCCCTCTAGCTGCCTGACCCCCACCTCTAGCTGCCTGGGCGGCTAGTGAAGTAAGTGGAGCTGAAGTCGAGGGCTGACTCCTCTGCTGAGATGAACCCCCAAGAAAATAAGGACACTACCTCTTCATATGTCCAAACGCTCCACACTCGTAACAACTCCCTGGTGGGAGGGACGAGCCACAGTATAAAGAACAGAGCAAGAGACTCCAAGAAAGCAAACTATATCATAGATACGAAAGTTTTCCTACAAAAGGGGTTGGCTATTGCCAAGCTGCACTAACAGTTAATTTGCTTATAGTCCCAAAAGTTTTCCTACCAAAGGGTGTCTTCAACAACCCATTAGGAACGGCTTGCCAAGCTACACAACTCAAAAAACTTTTGTACTACAATCAACCCAACTGTTATAACTCAGAAAACTTTCGTACTACAACAAGCTAACTTTCTTAGAGTATTCTTACTCTATTTTCATACATGGACCGGCCTTTCCATCCATTCGAAAGAAAGACCAAGAGGGAAATTTAGAAAGAACTCATATGTAATATATCACAAAGGATACAAGATAGTTTACAAGATGATTGCAAGATGGTCTTACAACTACTACCAGGCCTTCTTTATATAGGGCTAGGAGGTTATTACAAGACAAACTTACATTAAAATAAACCTATCTTACATGGCAAACTTATCTACAAGTGGGTCCCTTTTTACATGTGAAGGACCTTAGGCAAAACAACTAAAAAGCTCCTGGAAACATGTGACTGCAGTGAAATAAAAGTGGTTTAGCATGTGAAAGGTTGTGGAAGCATGTGAAAATGGTGTGTTGCATGTGACGAAGCATGTGGAGGCATGTGAAAGTGGGACCCGGATGGTTTGGAAGGATGTGGAATTTTGTTTTGGCATGGGTAGATGATTTTTTAAGGTTTTTTGGTAGGTAATATAGGATTATGGTGGGATTAACAGGGATTTAGATAATTGTCTTCCATCGATCTTCTAGGTTTGTTTTCTAGGCATCTTTTCAGAGATCTTGTGTAGTAACGCCTAGAACTTGACGGATCTTTTTCGACATGTTCCTTCTCTTTTGGATTGTGGGATGTGATTCGCAACCTTAACCTGGAAATGTCTTGAGTTATTTTTCCCCAGATGATTTCATACGGAGTTTGATATTCTTTTGCTGCTTCTCGGACTTTTTCCTGGTGAGGATGAGTGCTGGTATAATTCCAACTTGCCCAATCTTTTGGCCATATTTCTTTTGGGATGCACCTGTTTTGCTGGAAGATAATTCTTTGTGCTTCACTGTATTCTTCTTCCATGGATAAGATAGACCAGGAAATTTCCACCAGAATGATGCTTCTGCTTGTGCTTGGACTTTTCCATTAATAATCTTCACTGGCCTATGAAACATTAATACCTTTGCATTGTAGGAATCGCTGAAACATTTTACCCAATATCTTCTTGGCTTGAACCATAATAGAAATACTTTAAGAGCTGGTTCAATGTTGTCAAAATATTTGAAGACATTGCACTTAAATTCCATGAAGATGTAGTATTGATGACATAGGTACCAGAAAAACCATAATAATTCTTGTTGAAAATCGTTCGCTTGAGCTATGAATATATGGTAGAACGGATATTCTGGATTGACCATATATGGCTTGAGAATTGATCCTCCACGTCGCTGGAAAACTTGAAGCTCATAATAAGTTCTTCTTTCCATAAGAATTGACGGATCAAAAGGATCCATGAGGTTGAACAACTCCGATGGATAATCTGTTGGCTTCAATGAACTTGTTCCTGATACATTTGATAACATGAAGATGTGATTGGTTAGGTTTTGCTTAGGCTTCAGCTTTGCCGAGGAAAATCTCTTTGAAAATTCTTAAGGTCGAGACAGAAAATCTGCAAGAATATTATCCTTTCCTTTCAGGTG
>ML254650.1:22940-34395 GCA_005239495.1 Nicotiana undulata | reverse complement strand
GGGATAATTTTTGCATTTATCTGGATCATCTTTGGGAAGGCCTTCATATCCATCTCTATCAGAAATTCTGTGTGAATCAAGAAAAAATTGAACTTCTTGATTCCATTTTTTACTGCAAGGATTTCTTTGAAGGTGGAGTGGTAATGTTGCTCGGCCTCTTTGAACTTTCCGCTGTCATATCCGTATATTTTTATCTGGCCATCTTTTTCTTCAAATAGAACGGCACTCCAATATTCATTGCTGGAATCGGTTTGCAATATCTTCTTACCGTCGGAAGGGATGTAGAGGGACTTAACATTTTTAGAAATCTCTTTATTTCACTGACTGCTTCATCTTGCTTCTTTCCCCATGATGGAGCATTTTTCTTGAGCATGTTTGTGAGTGGAGAAATATATGTAGAGATATTTGGGATGAAATCTCTCACATAATTTACTATGCCCAAGAACTGTTGGATATGCTTTGTTGTGAGGTTGGTATCTGGAAACTTGAGTAGTTCTTGACATATATGTGGTCCTGGAATGTATGCACCTTGGATAAAGTGCATTCCAAGAAAATCAATCTCCTTTTGGGCAAGAACCATCTTTTTTGCTGAAAGCATGATCCCGTATTGTGTTATCAATGCCTCAAACTGACGAAGCAAATTGGCATGTTCCTTCAATGTATAGCTGAACAGCAGGATGTCATCAATGTAAACCAAAGAGGTATGGAGGATGGGTTGGAATATTTTTATCATGGCTTTTTGGAACAAGGAGGGTGAAGTTTTCAATCCGAAGGGCATGACCTTCTGTTGGAAGTGATGATCGGGGATGCAGAAACCAGTTTTGGGTCTTTCTTCAGGGTGGATTCCCAATTTCCAAAATCCAGATTTTAAATCAAACTTGGAAAAATATTTGGCCTTGGCTGGGTGGGAGAAAAGAGTGAGTTTATTTGGGATAGGAAATTTATCATCTTGGAGGAAATGGTTAAGTGGCTGGTAGTTAATGACTAACCTGAGTTTTCCTCTTGTCTGCTCAGCTCTTTTGTTGACGTAGAATGCTTTGCATGCCCATTGTGAATTCGATGGCTCTATTAGATCAAATTCCAAAAGTTCTTCACATTCTTTTTTTGCAAGCTAGAGATGATCTGGATTCATGCCTGAATTACTTGCTATTGTTGGATTGATGTTTTCATTCTTCTTGAAAGGGAGCTTAATAAAAAAATCTTCATTTTTCCATAACGGGATTTTCCCTTTCTTCATGAAGTTTTTGTGGGATTCAGCACATGAATTCTTAATGAGATTTTGCTCGATCTCTTTGATTTGTTCATCATTGGTTATTTGGAATAGCCTTGGAATCTCATAATAAGGTTTGAACTGCTTCTTGAAAGCTATCTCGTTATCCTTGATCTGGAGTTGATCTCTGAGTTGTCTGTAACTGTCGAATCCAACAATAAGATCTTTTCCTGGTACATCAGACCCTATCATCTTGGTTCTGTATTTCAGTCCTGGAAAGAATTCAACTGTGACTGGATGCTTTGTGATGACAGTGGTAGTCAGGATTCGATTTGATGCAGTGTTGAAATCCTTAAAGTGCAGCATCCATTGATCTTTCGGGAGAACAACAGGATTTATGAGTGAGGAAGCATCTCCAGTGTCGATGAAAGCAATAACTCGAATAGGTCTATCCCATTTGGATGAATAGACTTTGAGTTCTACTTGAGGAACGACTGTGAGAGCGTTGATCTCTTCTGGGGCTTCAATCTCCGGTTCTGAAATTTGATAGTGATCATTGCCTTGATCTTCATAGATATCCAGAGAGAATAGAGTTTCTTCACCAGGTTCATCATCCACAGAGAATATGGATTCAAGGTCCTCCTCTTTTCCGAGATGTATGCCAGTATAATCTTCAATTTCTTGAAGGAGTTTGACAGATCTTCTTGATTGGGGACAATTTTTTGCAAAATGTCCAATCTTGTGGCAAATAAAGCATCTGTTTTTCTTGTGAAAATTTCCTGGCCTTCAACGTCTGAAATATTTTGTGCATTTCTTTGACATTGATTTTCCATCTGAAATTCTCGGCCATCTGAAACTCCTGAATCCTTTATGTTGCCTAGATGTTTTGCAGGAATATCCTGATCTAGTGATCAGATCAGATCTGCGACATGCTTTGTCAAGCGCTGGGTTGTGCTGGATATTTTGTTTTAGGGCTGAGCGCTTCCTACAAATATCCTCCAAAGCTACGAATATAGCTTGCCTGATGTAGCCGACTTGTGGGACTGTTATTGATTGAAACTTTTCTTCAATGGTGGTCATGGTTTGGCTCGCCAACAGCTTTGGAAGGGAAGAGACAAATGCTTGTTTCAGGTTGATGTCTCCGCCAATTTCAAAGTTTATCTTGGCCATTTTTTGAAAATGCTTGTCAATGTCATTCCTGTCGAATGACACATACTTCATCTCGAAGAGTTGTCTTCGCATGTTCTCCTGCCTTTGGCCAGTATCTCCGTAGAAAGCTTCATGTAGAATCTTGATGTTGAAGGCAAAATCCTGGGATGTAAGAAAAGTATTTTTGTCTTGAATTCCAAGTGAATTACACCAATCTCTGAGGATTCCTCAGAACCGTGAAGTTCGTTCTGACAGGATAATATACTTTTCTCGTTCCACCAAATTTTTGGTCACCATCCAAGAATAGAAGTCTTGGATCCTTTGAGGCCATTTTGAAACTTTGACGTCGTCTAAGGTGAAAGTGTGGAATCCAGTTCCAACTGGTTTTGACGCCATGGGTTCCTGTCTCCTTTCTGGGATTGGTTCACCCGTCATGCCTTCTTGATCATCCTCTACTTTAGATATTTCTGGGTCTCTTGGTTGACTCACAAATATCGGGGGATCATCTTCTTCGAAAGATTTTTCTATGGAATCATTGCTTGATTGAAAGTTATCTTCCATTGTATCATTGTTAGAGGAATTTAGAGATTCTGACCATGTAGTATCTCTTTCTGGCATGTTTCTTGGCTGGGAAACATAGAAGTCCGGAATCTTCTGATCGGAAATCATCATACTTTCGGGGTTAGACCCTTTTGAACTTTCTCCTTGGTCTCACCTTTCCCAAACCATTTTTGCAATATCGAATTCATTTTCTTTTTTTAAGGGTTGGGTGAAAGTGATAGGATTGTATGAGGTAGTAGGAAAAGTAGAAAATGTGTTGTCCATTTTTGGTGGAGAATATGCTTGGGTTGACATGGGGTAGAAGGTAGGTTTTGAAGGGAAAAGTGGGGTTTTTTGTGACTCAAAGCGGTCATTTCTCAAAAGTTGGATCTGTTCTTTGAGTGAAATCATCTCATTTTGTTGTTGTTGGAAGAACTGGAAAAGTGAAGTACCTGGTGGACAAATCTCATATTGTAAATTTTCCAATCTTAGCTCCAAGGCTTTGATTAGTCCTGCATGCTGAGATGATGTCTACTCCACCTTTTTCTCAATTGTTTCCACTTTGCTCATTAACTTGTTTTGTGCATGGGCAACATTTTTTATGGAGTTGCCAATATTGTTGAGCACTTTATTTTGGCAGATGGAATTTTCTGATTACCAGTTCTTTGTTGCCTCGATGTCACTTGTTAGGGGTTTTTCTCCAGAAGGTAATACTATGTTTTTCTTGGGGATTTTTGGATCATGATTGATACCTTCTTTTTCAAAAGGTTGAAGTGGAGGAAAATCTTGTGTATGGCTGGAACTTGAAGGTCCCATCATGAATATTTGTGGGTGTGTGGACCTTTGGGTTGATGGAGTTTTAGGTTCAGATGGCTTTTTGGATTCTGGGGTGATTTCACTATCTTCCCAACTTGGAGTGAATTTTTCTAGTAGTTTTGGCCATTCTTGGGGTTTATAACTGACCAGAAATTCATATTTACTAGGACGGCTTAATAAACCAATTGAAGGGTCTTTGTTTTCATATTTGGCTTGGAACTGCTTTTCAGTAGTTTTCCCTTTTTTCTTTGATTTTTGCTTGGGCTCGTTGAGGCCAAATCTTTCCTAGTGATGCTGGTGGTGTTCATCATATTCTCCAATTGGATCTTCCAAACAATCTTGGCAATCGCAATCGAGATCCCATGGGCAGTGTCCCGTAAAAGGGCATTTAAACCACCAAACTCTTCTGCCTTCTTTGTCAAAATGTCTACACCAGTCATGTTTTTCCATGATAGTTTGTATATTCCAGAAGGGTTCCCTTTCAGGGTCAGCGTTAGGGTTTGTTTCTTTGGGTTAGATCATTTGGAAAGAAAATATGGTTTTATTAGGTTTTTTGAGATGGGAATGGTCGAAGCTTATGGAATCGGTTTTGTCATTTCTTTTGATAAAAGTTGGCTCACCAGATTGTAGAGGTTCTTCTGGTTCCCTTAACCTTCCATTATTTGTGATCCAGGAATCAGGAAGAATTTTGACAAGCTCTTCTCTGGAAATTTGTCTGGGTATTTGGGTGCACATGGTATTTCCTTTCGTAGCATCAATATTCAAGAGTAAAGCATTTTCTCCTCCAGGAAGGCAAAGATCCATGGCATGATTTTGGACTTACCACGCTATTTGGTGATGAAGAGTGGCTTGGATAGAATCTTTGGCTTGTGGGGCAACTTGAATTTGGACCTGGATTTTTAGGGCTTCGGTTAAGTATGGGTCATAAAGGGACATGTTGAAATTTGGAAAGATGGTTATAAAAACAGTTCCTGCATTCAAGGTAACTTCTGCAGTACCCAAAGTTGCATGTTGGTACTCCAAATATCTTGTGTCTAGAAGAGAAAGTCGAGCAACAACAGGTTGACCTTTTCTTCCATGATAAGTCAGAGAAATTCGGATGGCACCAAAATGGATATGGGTAAAACCATGGTCTCTCCTGTCTGGGAAATTCATCTGGAATTTGGAGGGTAATAAATTGTTCCTCTCGAGTGGCAAGAATAGGATGCTAGTCAAGTTTTGAAGCAGCAACATATTCCTTGACTCCTTTTGGTTTATGTTGGACTAAGGAACGGATTTGGGTCCGTGGTGCAAATGATATTTTGGCAAAAGTAGAGTAAGGGTTTATAAGGGGTAGTTCAGTTGAAGAAACTTTCTGTTCATCGGGTAGGATATCTACTTCATAGAGATAATCATATTTTTTTGACAAAGTTTTATATAGAGTAGGAGACATATTCATTTTTTCTAGGGAAGAGGATGATGGAAATGACTCAGACATATTTAGTAAACTATTCCTCCCTCCGAAAAGGAGCCTTGAGCTGATGGTGCACGGAATGAACTTTGGGCTGGAAGGGCACTGAATGATGAGCGGTCCGGATGAGAACTGCGGGAAGCATGCCCTGATGGTGCACCACTATAGACTTGGAGAGCTAGCTGAGCAGGACTAAACGGATGCCCTTTGTTACCTCTCATCTTGCTCCTGGCGACGAACTGACTCAATCTCTCAGGCAATATCAACAACCTGCTCAAAAGTAGCACTAGACACCCTGTTTCTGGTCATAAAAATCCGAAGGCGATATGTGAGACCATCCACGAACCTCCTGATCTTCTCCCTATCTGTGGGAACCAACCAAACAGCATGACGACCTAGTTCAAAAAATCTCATCTCATACTGTGTCACGGTCATATTTTCCTGACGCAACTGCTCGAACTGCCTGCTCAGCTCCTCCTTACGGGACTGTGGCACATACTTCACCCAAA
Organism: Nicotiana undulata; assembly: GCA_005239495.1. NCBI lineage: Eukaryota > Viridiplantae > Streptophyta > Magnoliopsida > Solanales > Solanaceae > Nicotiana > Nicotiana undulata. The sequence continues at coordinate 28,721 of ML254650.1, read as the reverse complement.
GGAGAGCGGAGAACTACTTCCAGGTAAGGGGCATTGCACCAACAGGCCTACGCCGCTCATAAGCCTCTCACCAAGTAAAGGCATCTCTTGAAAATTGGAAAGTAGTGAACGAGACCCCATTGGTCTCCAAAATACCTACTTTACGAAGAATCCACTAACACTTGTCCAAGAAACCTTGTGCATCCTCGCCCTCTACGCCATTGAAAAGTCGGAGGCTGAAGTCTACCAAACCTCTCCAACCTACATTGCGCGTCGTCGTCCATGACTAGAACCACATAAGACTGAGCAGATGCAACCGGTTGGGCTGGAGGTGCCCCCGGTGTCTGATGTCCCTGAACAACCTGCTCGGGTTTACGAGCGGCGGGAGTCTTAGTGCCTCCCTCAGTCTGAGAAATAGCTGCAGTAGTAGAAATAGAGACCGCCTGAGCAAGACTTGTGCACACGGTCAAGATTTGAACCAAGGTCTCCTGAAGACCTAGGATAACAATAGGCACAGTCGGTGCTTGAGCCGGTCCCGCTGGATCATCTGCGCATGGGACCTAGTTTGGAATAACGGGTGGGTCTATAGGTAACCCTCTTTCTGCTGCGCGGGCTACACCCCTACCCCTGCCACGGCCTAGACCTCTCGCGGGTCCAACTGGTGGCTGATCATCTTTCCCGGTAGCATGTGTCCTCACCGTCTTTTAGAGAATGAAACAACAAAAGTTTATTTACCAGAATCAATATGTTCGCACGACAAGAATTCAAGAATACGAGATTTCCCTAAGGGTTATGCAGCCTCTCGAAGATAAGTACGGATGTCTCCGTATCGATCTGCAAGACTCTACTAAACCTACTCATTATTGGTGAGACCTATGTAACGTAGGCTCTGATACAAACTTGTCACGACCCCAAACCACCCCGGTCGTGATGGTGCCTATTACAGTACTAGGCTAGCTGTTTCGTTATTCAAGCATAAAAATGATTCTTTTCAATAATTCATTACTAATCTCTTTCGTTATAAATCTTCTATTAAACAATTCAAAACAAGCGAAAATAAACAAACATAAAGATAAACGGCCCGACCTAGGTGTCACTTGTCATGAGAATCTAGAATACTAGTCTAATACAGTCTACTCAAATGACAAAAAGAAGTCTAATAAAATGAACAACTAGAAGACAGGAGGGAGAAGAGCAAGGTTGCGGTCGTCGTGCAGCTACCTTGCTAAGCTCCGGGATAAAACCAGGGAAGAATAAGTGCTCACCCGGACGTCCTGGCTCCTAGATTTGCACACAGGGTGTAGGGAGTAACGTGAGTATTCCAACTCAGTAAGTAACCATTATAACTAAAGGCTGAGTGTAGTGACGAGCAGTAAAAATCACATAAAATCTCAGTGAAAAACAACAAAGGAAAAATCAGTATCCAAATCCAAATATCTCGAAAAACTCAAGTTTCAATGAAAACCATATGAAAACATTTTTAACAATTTCAATAGAGGCTCAATATAGAAATAGAGTGAAAATAGTGATTTCATAAACAAGACCCTCAGCCAAATTATTTAATAAATAGCCCCTCGGGCAAGCCTCACAGTCACTTATGACTCAACACTCATCACTTAACACTCACACTTAAAAGGTACCTGCGTTTATCGCTCCGGAAGGGCTCCTACAGCCCAAGCGCTATATCGCCGCGACGTGCAACCCGTTCCCAATGCCGTTGCGGCTTGCAACCCGATCCATAAATATCCTCACGATCAAGCCCTCGGCCTCACTCAGTTATCAACCTCACAATCCACTCGGGCATTTTAGTAAAGATCAGGGGACTCAGCCCATAACAACTTTCATATATTTAAAATGGAGTAATGAATCTGAATTAAATAGGAAAATCATGACTGAGGATTGTATAAAATACCCTTGAGGGTTCAAATAGTACAGGCACAAGCCCCCAAACATGGTATTCAGCCCAAGTTATAAGAATTCTTTCTAACACATATAGCTAGTATACGACTTTAATCAAAATATGCAACTCTATAGTTGCTACGGGGCGGACCAAGTCACAATCCCTAACAGTGCAAGCCCACATGCCTGTCACCTAGCATGTGCATCACCTCAATGTAGTGAAATAGTATGAAATTTTGGGGTTTCGTACCCTCGGGTCTTGATTTACAATCGTGACTTCTCTCAAAGTGGAGGAAAATCAACTCTGCAATGCCCTTGCTGCTCAACTCAGCCATAAATCGCCCCGAATCTATCCAAAATTAGTATTATCCCATTAATATATGCTAAACGAACAAAGCCCACATAAAAATTATCAAATTAAACCAAAATTTTCGAAATTAGCCAAACCAGACCCTCGGGCCCACGTCTCTAAAATTATAAAACTAGAAACCTCATTCACTTTCGAGTCCATACATACCAAATTTACCTAAATCCAACCTCATTTGGCCCCTCAATTCTTCAAATTTAACTTTCGAACTCCAAGCCCTAATTTCCCCAATTTTCACCCCTAATTTCTACAATTCTCTTGCTTAAACTGCTGAAATTCACCATAGATACGAGTATAAGTTCAAAACTCTTACCTCAACGAGTTTTCCCTTGAATTCCACTTTAAAACCCTCCAAAAGTTCCAAAAACCGAGTTGAAATTGTAAAGAATAACCAAAATTCGTGAAGTGTTCAATTTATACCTTTCTGCTCAGCAAAACCGCATTTGCGGTCGCACCAGCGGTGCCCCTTCTGCGTCCAATTGTCCGCATCTGCGGAAATCACTATCGTTGCTACTAAAACACGAATCTGGGTTCGAATTCTCATAACGTTGACCGAAGTCAACTTAAATGAATTTTTAAGGCAAGATTCCTATTTTTATCAGTTTTTAACATATAAGCCTTTTGGAAGATCACCCGGATTGCGCACGAAAATGGAGGAAGGCTAATATGAGGGTTTGACACCTTGAAACGCTTAATTAAGTTCTATAATATAAGATGACCTATTGGGTCATCACAAAAAGATCGATTTCTTGGGATCATTCCTTCCTTCAAACTAAATAAAAAGAGATAGAATCAGGGTGATTCACAAAATGCCTTTCTAAATATTTTCCACGAATAAGTTTTAGCTACGAAACTATTCTCAATGATTCTTAAGATAGTCGATTCATTGGGATCATTCCTTCCTTCAAACGAAATGAAAAGAGATAGAATCAGGCTGATTCACAAAATTCCTTTCTAAATATTTTCCATGAATAAGTTTTAGCTACGAAATTATTCTCAACGACTCTTAAGATCGTCATTAAAATCTTTTGTTGTGACTTTTTCCATTTTTGTGGCCACCAGATAAAGTCTTTTTTCTTGTAATGCTTTCCCATGTTTCCTTTCTCTTCCTCTATTGGTAATAAAAAAACTAAAAATATTTAGTTCGTCAAAATAATTGTAAGCAAAACTTAAGATCGAAGGAAATATTTCTGTAGTAAATCTAAGCCATTTTGTTCAATTCTAACTTCACTTTAGGCATCCTTATGACGTACGGCCAACTGTTGCATGAATGTTAGAATAATATTTGAAATTTTTTATCAGTAATCTATTTTAACCTTCTATTGATTGAGTTAGAATTTGAGAGTTGCTCTTCCTTCTCTCTAAAATCACAACCAAATGACAAACCCATCAACTTTTACTCAATCTGAATAAGGATGGATAACACCAACAACTCAAAATGTGATCCAAACGACCTCCCTAACGAACCCCCCGATATTAGTAATATGCAATTAGATGACACTACGCCTGCTTCTATACCAAAATCCTTCCTTTAAACTTTGGTATATAATGATCACATAACCAATAATACTATCCAACAACATGTAGAGCAGAACCTAAACCTAGAGGATGAGAGCTTCACCAGTGGTCAAGATGAGGACATCTTCATCCCCATAACCACTGAAAACAAATGTCGGTTATATACACCATGGATAAATTCTGTAATAGTTAAGGTAATTGGGAGGAAGATCACCCACAGAATACTACAGGCTAAATTAATCACCCTATGGAATCCTACAGAGAAGCTTGCACTGATTGACTTGGGCTCAGACTTTTTCCTAATAAAATTTCAAAAAGAAGAAAACATGTTTAAAGCCCTGCATGGAGGACCTTGGTTTGTATTGAGCCATTTTTTATCCGTTAGAAAGTGGGAGCCTAAGTTTATTGCCTCCTCAACACAGCTAACATATCTGCAATATGGGTGAGATTGCCAGAATTGCCAACTGAGTTCTATGATGAGCAAATACTACATAGAATTTGATCCAAATTTGGACAACTGCTTAAGGTAGATGCCTGCAGATCTTCAACTATGAGGGGACGATATTCCAGGAGATGTATTGAAGTCTCATTAGAACAACCACTAAAAACTCGCCTTCTTATAGGGCTTCACAACCAAGCCCTAGTATATGAAGGCCTGAACATATTATGTACTAAGTGTGGTCGATTTTTTCATGCAAACTCTACATGTTCCTTCATTCAATCCCCGCCTATGGAGAAAAGAAATACTAAAACCACAACTAACATCCTATCAAGCGATGTTGACTCCACATCGAGCTGGAAAACTGTCCAGTTTTCTAAGAAGTTACCGGCAAAAGGAAAAGGGATTTCTTAGGCAGGGCATACCAGCGCGGCTAAAGAGGCGGGAAAGGAAGGACTACTGGACAAAGGTAAGCACATTACCTCTATTGGGCCATTGAAGTCCCAAGTCTTACCAAAAACGTCAGGTTAGTTTACTAATCATATTACTAATCCTTGTAATACGTTTGAGGCTCTAATGGACCTTGACATGTGCAACAAAACCTAATCTGACCTAACCCAAACTCACAATTCCAGCGCATTAAATCTTGACCCAACAAATATCTTCCCACCGATTCCTACTAAGGACAAAATCCTAAACAGTGCACAAATGAGATAGAGGCTAAGCCCACCCCCCTCAAGCATACCATAATTAATACTACCTATATCCACTCATCAACTCCTACTCACACATTAGGTCTTACACCTCAATTCACGCCAACACACACACAAATGACATCTAAGGCAGTCACTTAAGCCCAAGAGGCTTTGAATACAAAGGGCCAATCATCAACACCCAAGCCCACTATATCACATGCATTTACTATGCCTAATGGCATACACGATAGCAGCAGCAATACCAATCGGCATGCTACAGTACCCTACAATCCCTCCAGTCCTTCCAATTTCCCATGTACAGAAATATGATTACCCCCTATGTGATACATATACACCCAAGACTACAAAGTTGGCCTCTACACAATCAACTACACTGCCTGAATATAATTCCAACACTAAACTATTCTCACACATGATTGTAATATCCACGCACTATCCCACTCTACTACACATAGTCATGCCATGACCAACCTTCACACCAAATGCCAACAACAACCCACAAAGGAACCTGGACAACAACCAGTTTTTCCAGCTTCCACTACTGAACATGCATGGGCCTCAAATTCCACACATCAACACACCCCTAGTTTACACATCTCAACCAGAGATGATGGACCTTCCTCTGCAGTACTGGCTAGAACTGGGATTGCAGGGATACGCTCTCGTGTTCACGATGAAAATCAACACTGAGGAGGTGATATTGCTTCTATAAAATCCATCTCACTTAGCAGAGATTGTGACGGAGGGAATGAGGCTAGGGATGAACGTTGTTGCTCAGAACCAGTGGTACACCGCCCAGTATCCATATCTAATGGATTAACATGCATCAACCTCAACCCCCCCCCCCCCCCCCTTTTTAGTTT
>ML254650.1:0-22822 GCA_005239495.1 Nicotiana undulata | reverse complement strand
CCCCCCCACCCTCACTGGTCACTTCCCATGCAGACACCAAACTCAGTTCTCAATCCCTCGTCCAACCTGATCCCATTCTACCCACCACATCACATGGGGCAAGTTTATGCACCATGGTTCCAGAATCTAACCTCCTTCAACCCCATCTCACCATACTCGACTCCAAGAAGCCCACTCGAACCACTAACACAACCCAACAGCCCATCATCCACTCCACCTCCATCTCCACACGAACTAGATATGGAAACAAGACAAGAGTTAGCTCAGATCTTGGCGGAGCTCAGGGAGACAAGGACAAAGTTCCTATGGTTAAAAGGCATTCAGCTTTACAACCTAAAGGAACAGTACAAAAAAAAATATTCTGAAATGTACACCGAAAATGATAAGGTGCAGCCTCAACTTTCGAGTCACCACAAATCAAGAGGCAGGAAAATACTCGATGGTGATAATTCCAACCCTCCCTCAACTCCCTCCACCAGTGAAGTCACAAAGACAGCAGCCACATCAGGTAGAAGTCCAAATGAACCCTAGTTCTCCTACTACTGTTCCTCACCTTAACATCATGAATATATTAGTTTGTAATTGTAGGGGATCACACAATCCAGAATTTAGACGCCACTTTAAGTCTTTATTAGACAACCATAGTCCAGTACTTGCTATCCTGCTGGAAACCCACATGCATGATCATGATAGGCTTCGAGAAGCCTTTCAATTCACTAACATGGCTCAGGTGTCTGCCAACGGGCTGATTGGAGGACTGGTAGTCTTGTGCAATGAAGAGTTAATCAAGGTAGAGGATCTTAGGATGACTGAACAAGAGATCCGTTTCATCGTCCAGATATGTCCAACTAAACCTAAATGGATATTGTCAGTTATTTATGGTAGTACTACATCTCATTTACGTTCTAATCTTTTGGAGAGTTTGATGCATATGCATGACACTTATAATATGCCCTAGTTAATTGGTGGAGAATTTAATGAGATTCTATTTTCAAAAGAAAAACTTGGAGGGTTACCTATTAGGGTTAATAGAGTAGATAGATTTGCTAGATGTATCAATTATTGTAAATTAATCGACTTCGGATATAAAGGAAGTAGATTTACTTGGACTAACAAACGAAAAAAGGGATGCACAATATTAGAAAGACTTGATCGTTTTTTGGCAAATTATGACTGGCTTACTATGTACCCTGAGGCAAAGGTGCAACATTTACCTAGGATATATTCTGATTATTTTCCCCTACTTTTAACCTTAGAAGTACATATTAATATACCTATCAACATATTTAGGTTTGAACTTATGTGGGTATCTCATCCACAATTTCCCCAATTAGTACAAAAAATGTGGTCACGGAACCAACCTTTGTTGCAAACTACGGAAAATTTTCAGGATATAGTAACCAATTGGAATAGTAAGGTCTTTGGTAATATATTTGCTCGTAAAAGAAAATTGCTAGCAAGACTAGAGGGAATTCAATCCTCACATAACTATCCAACTAGTATCTATCTACAACACCTGGAAATTCAATTATCAAATGAGTTTAGCATTAGGATAGAGGAGGACTTTTGGAAGCTAAAGTCGAGGCTAACTTCGCTTAATAATGGAGATGCAAACACTAATTTTTTCCATATGTATACACTTCACAGATGGAGGAGAAATAGGATAATTTCCTTAAAAGACTCTATGGGAAATTGGTGTCATGACCAATTTGACATTAATAATATTATCCAAAATTTTTATATTGACCTATTTACGACGGAGCACACACACACTCCAATATCTTCTCTGAGGTAGAACCTATATACCCTATTAATAAGGATGCCCTAACTACCTAGTCGAGCCATTGCAAGATAGTGAAATTAACAAAGCTCTAAGTAGTTTTCAACCCTATAAGGCTCCTGGGCCAGATGAGCTACACCCTTTCTTCTACAAAAAAAATTGGCATGTACTAGGAAATAAGGTCAAGAATTTTCGCCATGACATTTTAAATTCTCAGAAAATTCCACCTTTGCTAAATCAAACATATATTTGCCTAATCCCAAAAATTAAACATTCCCAGACTATTCAACAGTATAGGCCTATTAGCCTTTCTAACACCACTTATAAACTAATAACAAAAAAACATTGTCAATAGGCTTAAGCCCATAATTCACTCCATCATAGGTCCAACACAAACTAGTTTTTAACAGGATAAAAGGGCCTTTGATAATGTCATAATAGTGCAAGAAGTATTAAATCACTTTAATCATATGAAAGGAAAGATGGCTTATATGCTACTAAAACTTAATTTGGAAAAAGCTTTTGATAGACTGGAATGATCTTTCATTAGAACTTCTTTGCTTTACTTTGGCATTCCTAAGCCTATGATAAATTTAATAATGTCCTGTGTTACTACTATATCTACCTCAATATATAAATGGGTCACGTACTCCCTATTTCACTCCTACACGAGGTATTAGACAAGGGGATCCTTTATCTCCATATCTTTTTATTATGTGTATGGAAATGTTCTCCAGATGTATCAACCTTTCGGTAGATTATTTGAAATGGAAAACTATTAATATTTCACAAAAAGGTCCAAAGTTGTCACACCTCTTCTTTGCCGACGACGTACTTTTGTTCTCAAAAACAACTTCTAAAAGTTGCTACGCCATTATAGATGTGATGACCCAAAAGGTCATCCTGTATATTTCTAGATATTCGTGTTTCGAGGTCGAGAAACCCTCCTTCTATCTCACCTCAAATTACGTGCGCAGCCAGGGCGTGTAGCCGGGAAACCTTTATGTGAAAAACTGAGGAAATTAGCAATTTTGAATTTGAAATGTGAATAAAGTTGACTTTGGTCAATATTTTTAGTTAACGGATCCAGGTCTGTGATTTGACGATCCCGGAGGGTCCTTAGGAAAATATGGGACTTGGGCGTATGCCCGGAATCGAATTCCGAGGTCCCAAGTCTGAGAAATGAATTTTTAAAAGAAATTATTTTCTGAAAAATATAAAGATTTTTGAAAGTGAAATGTTATGTGAAACCTGTGGTATCGGGCCCCTATTATGGTTCCGGATCCCAGTACAGGTTCGATATGATTTATATGTGTTGTCTGTAAAGTTTGGTAAGAAACGTAATTCATTTGACGTGATTCGGACCTAAAATGCAAAAATTGATGTTTAAAGAAGTTTTGAGAAATTTCATTGCTTTTGAGGTTTAATTCGATGTTTATGATGTTATTTAGGTGATTTGATTACACGAATAAGTCCGTAGGATATTTTTGAGGTTGTGTGCACATTTGGTTTGAAGTTCCAAGGGCTCGGGTGAGTTTCGGATAGGTCCCGGGATGTTTTTAGGCTTAAAACATAGCTGTTGCGGGTCAGATAAGTGTAGATCTCTGAACCGCCAGCGAGGTCCGCGGTTGATTTTGTGTTGACCGCGCTAGGAGCCTTTGCGGCCGCACTCGATTTTGTGCGGTCCGCGGTGAAGGAGTTGGACCACTGGTCTGACTTCGGAAGCCTGTATCTTTTGATCTACAAGGAATTTTGAGATGATTCAAAAATGAAAGTTGTTGCCCTTCATGTCTAGTTTTCAGAACGATAAAATTAGTAAGTGATTTCTAACTCATTTTCGTTACTCCTTAACTTCTTTTTACAAGATTTCATCCTAGAATATAGGGTTTTCATGGTGGAATTGGGAATTTTGGGTAAAACCTAAGAATATTGAAATTTGGGGATTTAGACCTCAAATTGAGGTCGGATTCCAAAACCATTTATATATCCGGGCTCGGGGTGAATGGGTAATCGGGTTTTGGTCTTAATTTCGGGTTTGGACCGAGCGGGACCGGGGTTGATTTTTGTCAATTGGGGGAAAGCTTTAGAAAACTCATTTCCATGCATTAGAATTGATTCATTTAGCATTTATTGATATAATTAAGTAACGTGTGGCTAGATACGAGCGAGTTGGTGGTGGAATCAAGAGATAAAGCGGTAGTTTGAGGCTTGAATTTTTATCGTGGAAGTCGAGGTAAGTATCTTGCCTAACCTTGTGGGGGGGAACTACCCCTTAGAATTGAGTCTTCTTTGTTGATTGTAGTCCGTGTATGCGAGGTGGCGAGTGCATACTCGGACTTAATTGCTAATAGATTGGCCTTTTAGGATTCGTAGGTTCTTATGTCACCTGTGTACGAGTTGTAATTGTTACATATGAATCCTTGATTGTTAGTTTCATCCTTTCTTGCTTAAATTAGAATTACTTGCTTTTGGATTCCTTCGCTGGCTATTTGATTTTAATTGACTTAACTGAATAGTTTACCGCTCTTATCTTCATGCTATATTTTCTTCCTAAAACTGCCAAATTGACTATATTAGTGTTATCTAGCTTTATAGTTGTTTAGCCGTAGTTAGAACATCATTTGGTTGGTGTCAAGCATGTCCGTGAGTCTTACATTGTGATTTATATGATTTTTCCCTTATGTTCTACTTGGGTCTAGTTGATCAACATTTATGTTATTGATATATTTCTTTGATGTTGCTCATTAATGGGCCTTTGTTTTAGCTGAGTTTTACTCTGTGAAGTTAATTGTTTAGGCGATATTGGTTATAGTTGTTTCCCTTGCCGGGATGATGTTGTTTTCATTGTTGACTCCCTTGCCGTGATGATATGGTTTCTATTATTTCTTATGTTGTTAATGATATTGTTTGTATTGTTGACTCCCTTGTCGGGATGTCGTGATTTATGGTTCTTATTGTTGAAATTCCTTGTCAAACTATTGTTTATGTTATTTAGCACGAGGGGACATTCCGTGCCATGTTTATGTTATTTAGCACGAGGGAACATTTCATGTCATGTTTATGTTATTTAGCACGAGGGGACATTCCGTGCCATGTTTATGTTATTTAGCACGAGGGGACATTTCGTTCCATGTTTATGTTATTTAGCACGAGGGGACATTCCGTGCCATAATATGTTACTTAGCACGAGGGGACATTCCGTGCCATGTTTATGTTATTTAGCACGAGGGGACATTTCATGTCATGTTTATGTTATTTAGCACGAGGGGACATTCCGTGCCATATTTATGTTACTTAGCATGAGGGGACATTTTGTGCCATGTTTACGTTATTTAGCACGAGGGGATATTCCGTGCCATGTTTATGTTATTTTAGCACGAGGGGACATTCCGTGTCATGTTTATGTTATTTAGCACGAGGGGACATTCCGTTCCATGTTTATGATCATTAGCACGAGGGGACATGTCGTGCCGTTTCTATTTATTTATGGTGAGGATGAGAGTAAAATCACGAAGGGTGATGCCGTGCACTTGTCTTTGCATTATTATTTTCGTTGTTCCTGTTTGATATTTACTGCACTTGTTTAAGAGTTAATATTCTGTTGTTTTAATTTGGATATTCATACTGATCTCTTACTGCATTTATTAACAAGCCTTGATGTTCCTCCTATACTGTATGGCAAGTTTTGAGTTACGGACTGAGTTCCGATAGATTATCTTGAGGAGATTATGATTACGAGATTTTATTGAAAAGTATTATTGAAAAGCAATGGTTTCGAAATGATTATATTTGAATGACTTTTACATCGGAAGTATATGTGAAAAGCATTCGTCTTGCATAAAATGATATTTGGAAGTCATTTATTGAGAAAACATCGTTGGAAATTTCGTATTTTGAAAGAAATTATGTTTTTGGTATTTCACTCTATTAAATATACTTATATATACATTTGGAGAAAGTATGTTTTCAAAGGAGAGCCTTCTATACTAAAATGAGTATATTTGCAAAGTTTTTCATATGAACCGTTGTTTAAAGGTTTCCGCCAGTTTATGGATTTTAATGGCTAAGGCCCGATGTGAACAAATAGACGTACCATTGAGTTATTGGTATTCTCTATTGCATTGTGTTTTCTTCCGATTTGGCTAGTTTTGCTGTCTATCTTTCTGTGTATTTTTATGATGTTTCGTTGGTTAAGTTCTATAATTTCCTTCCGCATTATATCGTCATTGTTGTAAATTATTCCGTGAAGCCTTAAATAGATGTAGTGTTCGGTTATTTCTATATTTATGTCAATTATTTTGTAGACAAATGGTGTCTTGACTAGTCCTCGTCAGTACTCCACTGAGGTTAGTCTTGATACTTACTTGACACCGCTGTGGTGTGCTCATACTACACTTTTGTGCATTTTTGTTTGCATAGATCTAGGTTTTGGTTGTTAGTAGATGCGCGGATGATTGCCGAGGAGACTCAAGGAAACCTGTTGTTGCGTTCGTCGGCTTCGGAGTCACCTTCTGTTTCTACTCAACTGTTATATTTATTTCCAAACAGTTGTATTTAGAAGTTGTAGAAGATTCGTAGAGCTTATGACTTGTATTATCGAATTTTGGGAAGATTTTTAAATTCTGTCAAGATTTCATATCGAGATTGTTAGTTTCCTTTTATTATGGTTGTTATTCAGTAACTGTTAGGCTTACCTAGTCTTTAAGACTAGGTGCCATCACGATACCCAACAGAGGGAAATTTGGGTCGTGACAATAGACGTAATAAATCTCTTTACAAGATTTTCTGGTCAGAAAATTAATTTTGAAAAATCTAAGATCTTTCTCTCTAATAATTTCCCAACGCGGGACAAAAACTTAGCCCTAAGCTGCTTTCAAATCACAGAAGGATCCAATTTTGGTAAATATCTAGGATTTGCTATCTTTCAAAAAAGGCCTAAGACTAGTGATTTCCAGTTTATACTTGATAATTTTAGATCTAGATTAGCATGATGGAAGACCAATTTCTTAACCATGGCAGAGAGATCCACCCTAATTAAGTCTACATTAAACAATTTACCTAATCATGTTATGCAATACATTAACATTCCATCATCCATCATCAACAAAATAGAGCAATATTAGAGGAATTTCTTATGGGGGACAACTTCCTCCAAAAAGAAATTACATCTTTTAAACTGGGATAAAATTACCAAACATGTTAAAGAAGAGGGTTTGGGTATCCAAAGTCTTAAACATAAAAACAATGCCTTATTTGCAGGGTTAGCATGGAGGGCTTTTCATTCACCAAACACCTTATGAGCCAAGTTTTTAATTAAAAAATTTATTTACAAACAACCCTCTACATATTACTCCGCTACTTGGCGTAACATTCTAAAAGGCTAGAAACATTGCCAAGTATGACTACAATTGCACGTAGGAACATGTGCTCAAATTCAATTCTGGACGGATTGTTTGATAAAAAATTGAATAACAGTAAGATCACTCATCAGTGGCCCGCTATCAAGGGACATACAAAATCTTAAATTAAGTTACATCCACACTACTAGTGGCTGGAACTGGTCTCTAATTCCTTTTGACTTACCTAATGATATCAAAGATACCATCACTGTTCAATATATATCTAATTATAATAGTAATCTTGATCGAATATATTGGGGTTTAACTAGTCATGACAAGTTCACTGTTAAATCAATGTACCAAACTCTTAGTCACCAACTTGATGTGAACCATGCCTCAAACTATGAGTTCGGATGGATATGAAAACTACCAATCCATCCAAAAATAAAATATTTTATTTGGTTGCTTAGCTATAATAAATTGCCAGCATTGCAACACCTCCAAACACGAAATATAATTACTAATAGTAAATGCACTTTTTTCATCAAGGTGAGGAATCAAGCAAACATCTTTTTTTGGACTGCACCAACGCAAAAATCTACTGGGAAAATATTGGATTGGAACATCATATCACAAATCTGACAAATTATCCCAATCCTAAATATATGCTCAAACCCCTAATATATTACCATCTTACACAGTTCCCTAATGAAGTTAATCCCAAGACCTATTTATCCTTAAGCCTTTGGAATATCTGGACTACTAGAAATGAAAATATGTACGAAAATAAAAGCAGACATATTAACATCAATACTACTACAGAACTAGCAACAAAATATTGTTACTTAGCAAATCCCACAACACCACCCCTACAAAGAACTAGGGTTCCTTTAAAATGGATACCTCCCAAACCTAGCATATACAACCTTAATACGGATGGGGCCAGGCTCTCCCATAAACGGTATTGGGGGTATAATAAGAAATTATACTGGCGAATGGATAAAAGGATTTATAGACAACTTACCCAAACAACCTATTTTGGTAACTGAACTATATGCTCTACTTCAGGGGCTCATTCTAGCAAAAGAAAATAATCTCATTGCACTCCAAGTAGAACTGGACGCCAAAGAGGTAATCACACTACTACACATTAATAGTTTACACTTGACTAACCTCGTACATGATTGCAAGCACCTCCTCAAGATATTTCATGATCCAATAGTTAGTCATGCATACAGAGAAACATAATAGATTAGTAGATAACCTAGCAAGTGCAGAAAGTTTTTTGGAAGGAAGTTTTCAGCTACAAGTTTTGATCACCCACCACCTTTTGCAGTAGAAAGTTGGGCAAATGACAAACAAGGACTACCCATTTTGCGTGCCATCCCATTGCAAAGTCCAAATGGAAATGAACTGGCCACAGCAAAACTACAACAAGTCACCAACCCCCTCATGTTACCAGTTGTAACTGGTAGTACAATTCTTAGCCATCTTAGTTTAACTAGTAATAGTACTATTATAACTACTAGTAATAGCAATAGGGTGTAATCTGAGCACCATCCGTCTCTGTGCATCCGTTTAATTGATATAATTTCTATCTTTCCTACCAAAAAAAAAGATTGAGTTAGAATTTTTGTCCACCAAAGTTAGTTGTATAAGGACTTTCAGAAGATATTTATAAGATCCATTGTCTCTATAGTTAATTGCTTAATATTTTTTGCTTTTTAGGGGATTAAAATAGATGCATAATATTAACAACTAGTAAAGAGAAATATAACAAATTACTTTTCTTTTATAAAAAATCGATATTAAGATAAAATTTGCATATATAGATAGAGAAAGTTAATTTCTCAAATAGTCATTCAACTTGGTGATTTTACCTAGCATAATTACTTTTCTTTGTTTTAGGAAAAATAAGTCATTAACTATTCATTTGCTTCTCCAAAGTCATACACCACAATAAACTGTTAGATAATTGTTTAAGATATATATAATTATATAGGACTTTAAAATCCAATAATTAATCAATATAATAGGACTCATTTGATGCTCCAGTTCAATAATTTTTCAAATTTATTATATAATGGAATTATGTCAAGTTGGCAAAACCCTTGAGGTACATAATTTTTTTCCGTAAGAAGATTAGCGATGAAAGAAATTAAAATTAAGATTCAAATCGAAATAAAATAGTAGAAAAAAAATGTATTAAACTCGGTATATTTTTCAATATTAAGCTATTTATTATTGAAAATTCAAATGAACATAACTTTTTGATTCATCTTTGTTTAGAGGAACTAAAACTCAATGACAAAAGGTTAACAGAAATAAACACGTCATACTCACCATCAGTTAGTTTTGCAGCCAGGAAGATCAATTAGTATCAAATTCACCCCCAAAATTCAAAATAAGACGATGATGCTGTCTATGTTTATTACAACATAATTTTAAACAATTAAGCAATGAAAGGGAAAGAGTGAGGTAATTACTGGTAACAAAATACTGCAACTTAGGCACAACGAAATTAGGCATGTGATCTTAACATAAAACAAATTAATGGCCAAAATTACCCAAAAATAAATACAAAGATGGCAGCAAGGTGAGATAAATGTATAAACTTTGGGTGAACCTTCTCTGTACTTGCTTTGTAATTCATCAAGTATTGATCCAACCACTGAAAATCAGTCAAGGTCTGTGTTAAAATTGGCACACCTAAATTCTCTATGTAGAGCTATGGCCTAATAAACTGCAAATGTCTTTTAACCAAATCCTCTTCTTCTCCGAAGAGCAAATGCATGAATCTTCTTCCTCCTACGTAAAGAAAAAGCCATAAGCTTGAGCAGTATCTCTCTTGATTGGAATCTGTTAATTTTCTGTGTATTTCGAATATTTATTCACTTTCATAGTAACTGCAATATCAGCTTTAGAGTGGAGATGAGTATTTTGCCTGGATTTAAAGCGGTGCATGAATAAATAGTTTGTAACTGAAATGTAAATATCATGAATAGGAAAAGAGAATTCAACCACATGCTATTATAATTTGAATCCAACCGTCGTAACTGTTCATTTCAATAGCTTAAGTGTTGCAAGTGTTACATTCTTTTGTTGGAACAGGAAAATAGTTATTTAATAGAAAAGTGAGAGAAAAAAAAAAGCAAAAAAATGACAAAAAAGATAAATGTGTTTCCAAGCATTAAAGGGTGATGACCCAAAAGGTCATCCTGTGTAAATTTAATTAAAATTATGTTCCGAGGCCCCGAAAGCCTCCGTTAATCTCACCTCGATGTGCGTGCGCAGTCCAGGCGCGTAGCTGGAAAGCCTTTATGTGGAAATTTGATGAAAAGTTGAATTTATGATAATTAATTGAATAAAGTTCACTTTGGTCAATATTTTTTGTAAACGGACCCGGACCCGTGATTTGACGGTCTCGGAGGGTCCGTAGAAAAATATGGGATTGTGCGTATGCCCGGAATCGAATTCCGAGGTCCCAAGTCCGAGAAATGAATTTTTCAAGAAAATTGTTTTCTGAAAATTATAAAGGCTTTTGAAAATGAACTTTGAAGTGAAACCTGTGTTACCTGGCCCATATTATGGTTCCGGAGCCCAGAACAGGTTCAATATATGTTATATGAGTTATCTGTAAAATTTGGTAAGAAGCGGACTTGGTTTGACGTGTTTCGGATCAAAAATGAAAAAGTTGATAGTTTATGAAGTTTTGAGAAATTCTATAGATTTTGGAGCTTAATTCGTTTGTTTTGGTGTTATTTTGGTAGTTTTATTACTTGAATAAGTCCGTAGGATGACTTTGAAGTCGAGTGTATATTTAGTTTCGATCCTCGAGGGCTCGAGTGAGTTTCGGGTAGGTGTCAGAGTGCAAAAAGAGTTTAAAAATCTGGTGTAATTGTTGGTTTCTGGTGTCTAGGGATTTACCCTATGCGAATGCACTCAAGGTAGTGCGAACGCACAGGGTAAAATGTGGGGTCAGGGTCCAAATTGCTCTATGCGAACACACCACTTGGGATGCGAACGCGGAGGGTGTCCTAGGCAAAGCAGTGTGAACGCACATGGTGGGGTGCGAACGCGTAGGTTTAAGAGGGTACTAGGGGTCCGGGTAATTAACCCTGTGCGAACGCGGCCCCACAACCGCGAACGCACAGGTCTGTGAAGTTAAACCTCTGCGAAGGCGGTCTGGGACCCGCGAACGCAGAGAACATTTTTCGCCCAGTTATTCCTTTTGTTCAAAACAGAATTATTACGGGAAAATAGCCACTTTTCACAACCCTCCTTCTTCCCCACACCCCATAGGCGATTTTTGAAGAGTTCCTCCTTCATAGCTTCATAGGTAAGTAAACTTAGCTCCATTTTCTTCCATTTTCATCAACAATCACTAGATTCTAGGCTTAAAAATATGAAATTAAAGGGTAGAAATTGGGGTTTTGGGTAGAGTTAGGGCTTTTAGAATTTTTAGGAATTCAACCTCGTTTTGGGGTCAAATTTCAAAATAAATTGTATATTCGGGCTCGTGGGGGAATGGGTGATCGGAATTTAGTCCGAACCTCGTGTTTGGACCAAGCAGGCCCGGGGTCAAATTTTGGTATTTTTGAAAGAATGATGGGAAATGTATTATTATGCTTTGGAATTGAGTCATTATTGATATTATTGAGTTGATTATGTCTAGATACTATCCTTTCGGAGTTGGATTCGAGAGGGAAAGCGGTGATTGAGGCCTGAATTGCATTCTTGGAGCCAAGGTAAGTGTTTGGCCTAACTTTAGTGAGGGAATAGGTGTTGGGTCGTATGTGCTACTTGTTTTATCATATTCAATGTATAGGCGAGGTGACGAGTACATATGCGTTGTTTGTCAAGCATGCCTGTGAGTCTATTTTTTGTGAATTACTTGTTATTACTCCGATATTTATTGTGTTATGAAGTAGTTTCCTTTGGGAAGTTGTTTAATTGCTGAGAATACTTGCTTAAGTACTTGTGATATGATGTCTCAGTTGAGAACCCAATTCATTAAGTTATGTATTCGTATGAGGTTGGTTATAGCTGAGTCCCTTACCGGGCAACATTATTATTTTGGTTGATATTCCCCTTGCTGGGTGGTTATGAACTGTATATCACATTGTTGGCTTCCTTACCAAACTGTTATTTGTTGTTGATTTGGGTGAGGAAGAGTGTAAAGCACGAAGGGTGATGGCGTGTATTCATTTCATTCATTGCATCGTGAGGAAGAGAGTAAAAGCACGAAGGGTGATGCCGTGCCATGATTATTATTACTTTCATTTGTTCATTGTATAGTGAGGAAGAGAGTAAAAGCACGAAGGGTGATGCCGTGCCATGATTATTATTACTTTCATTTGTTCATTGTATAGTGAGGAAGAGAGTAAAAGCACGAAGGGTGATGTCGTGCCATGATTTATATTACTTTCTTTCATATATTGCATAGTGAGGAAGAGAGTAAAAGCACGAAGGGTGATGTCGTTCCATGATTTATATTGCTTTCATTTATATTGTGCATTGTGAGGACGAGAGTAAAAGCACGAAGGGTGATGCCGTGTACATACTTGTTTGTGTTATTATTTCCCGTTGACTTGTTTCTTTCGTATTGTTGTTTGTTCAGTTATTCATCTTTGATTCTCATTTGTTACCCCCATTACTTGCCCCCGTATTGCCATGCTTAACTGCTTATTTCTTGCTATTTTCTCTAGTACATATTATAGAACTGTACAGGTAAATTTTGTCGTCGTGTCTAGCCTCGTCACTACTTCGCCGAGGTTAGGTTCGACACTTACTCAGTACATGGGGTCGGTTGTACTGATGCTACACCTACACTTATTTATGTTGTGCAGATCACGCAGTCAGACCAAGTGGACATCGTTAGAGGGAGTATTCTCCAGTCCATACAGGCGACACCGAGGTAGTTCCGCAGGCGTTCGTGGATCTCGGCGTCATCTTCTATCTTATTGTTTCTGTCTTATCTTAGTATCATAGACAGTTGTACTCTTCATTTCAGACTTTTTTTGTAGTAATCTTAGACAGTCCGTGAGATGTTGTGACATCAATTCTGGGGGATTATGTACGTAAATTTTGTGGCAACTATCTTATTAATATATAGACTCGCAGCTTCCGCACTATTATTAATTATTTATGTTCATAGTTTCACTTTTAATTGCTTAAGTAAAGAAAGTTAGTAAATTAACTCAAACGTTGGCTTGTCTAGAGGGTACAACGTTAGACGCCATCAAGGCCTGAAGGTGGGATTTTTGGGTCGTGACAAGTTGGTATCAGAAATCTAGGTTGCTTAGGTCTCACAACTCACGGAAAAACATGGTAGAGTCTGAGGGATCGGTACGGAGACGTCTGTACTTATCCCCAGAGGCTGCAAAGTTAGGAATAACCTCACTTTTTCTCCTTCTATGTCGTGCGATTTGAATTCTAAATACTAATTGATTTTCTATTCTATTCTCTCGCGGATGGCGAGGACGCATGCTTCCTCATCTACCGATCGGCAACCCGATCCTCCTGTTACAGCTCCTACGAGGGGCCGAGGTCATGCTAGAGGCTGAGGCAGGGGCAGGGCTCAGCCCGGAGCAGCAGCCCCCAGTAGAGGACCCACAGGTAGACTTTGCCGGTGAGGTTCCTGCTCAGACGGTTCCAGTCGGACCAGCTCAGGTCCTAGAGGGGTTCATTGCCACCCCGGTTCTTCAGGACGCTCTTGTCCGCTTAGTGGGACTTATGGAGAGCGTGGCTCAGGTCGGTCTTCTTCCTACTGCACCAGCCATCTCTCAGGCTGGGGGAGGGCCCTAGACTCCTGCTACTCGCACACCAGAGCAGTTAGATCCTCAGTTTCAGACTCCGGCACCTCAGACAGCCGGAGTAGCTTAGCCGGGTATTGTGGCACCGGCAGTTGAGGGAGAAGCTATGTCAGCAGATGCTCTATGGAGATTGGATAGATTCACCAAGTTATTCCCTACTACTTTCACTGGTGCACCATTAGAGGATCCCCAGGATTACTTGGACAACTGTCATGAGGTTCTTCGGAAGATGGGCATAGTGGAGTCCAATGGAGTTGACTTTGCTACATTTCGTCTATCTGGTACTGCCAAGACTTGGTGGAAAGATTATTTCTTGACCAGACCAGCTGGGTCTGCACCTTTGACTTGGGCTCAGTTCTCCGAGTTATTCTTGGGGAAGTTTCTTCTAGTTACTCAGCGAGAGGATCTTCGGAGACAGTTTGAGCGTCTCCAGCAGGGCTCTATGTCTGTCACTCAGTACGAGACCAGGTTCATCGCTCTAGCCAGGCATGCTATTATGATACTCCCCACTGATCGTGAGAGGGTGAGGAGGTTTATTGAGGGTTTAGCTTAGCCCATCAGATTTCAGATGGCCAGGGAGTCAGGTACTGATATTTCATTCCAGGATGTGGCCAATGTGGTCAGGAGGATTGAGATGATTTTGTCACAGGGTGGTGGTCAGGGGGCTACAAGAGACCTCGTCATTTCGGTCGGTTCAGTGGTGCCTCATCTAGAGGCAGAGATTCTTTCGCTAGAGGTCATCCCCCTAGACCATATCTGTCGGCACTTCAGGTATCCCGTAGTGCACCACCAACACCTATCAGTGCACCGCCGCTTCAGAGCTTCCAGGGTGGTTATCAGGGTCGACAGGGCCAGTTCTAGAGTCAGCAACCACAGCAGCATAGGTCTTGTTATTCTTGTGGTATTTCGGGGCACATTGCCAGGTATTGCCCCAGAGCTTCTGGTAGTTCTCAGTATCAGAGTTCTCGTGCCATGGTCCCAGCATCAGGTGCACCCCCATCCCCTCAGCCAGTTAGGGGTGGAGGTCATGGTGACAGAGGTGGAGGTCAGACTCATAGAGGTGGAGGACATGCCATGAGAGGTAGAGGTCAGGCCGCAGTAGGTCGACCCAGAGATGTTCAGGTTGGAGGGACTCCGCCCCGGTGCTATGCTATTCCTGCCAGGTCTGAGGCTGAGGCCTATGATGTGGTTATCACAGATACGGTTTCAGTTTGCAGCCGAGATGCTTCAGTGTTATTTGATCCGGGTTCTACTTTTTCATATGTGTCTTCATATTTTTCCCCTTATTTGAGGATGCCCCGTGATTCCATGAGTGCTCTTGTATATGTGTCTACCCCGGTGGGTGATTCTATAGTGGTAGATGGAGTCTACCGTGCTTGCTTAGTAGTTATTGGTGGTATGGAGACTCAGGTTGATCTTTTGCTTCTGGATATGGTGGACTTTGATGTTATATTAGGGATGGATTGGCTATCTCCCTACCATGCTATTCTGGACTGTCATGCCAAGACTGTGACGTTGTCCTTGCCAGGAGTACCTCGTTTGGAGTGGAGAGGGACTCTTAGTCACTCTTCTGGTAGGGTTATCTCTTATATGAAGGCTCGGCGCATGGTCGAGAAGGGTTGTTTAGCCTATTTGTCCTATGTTTGTGATTCTAGTGCCGAGGTTCCTTCTATGGAGTCTGTGCCCGTGGTTCGTGAGTTTCTAGAGGTGTTCCCTGCTGACCTGCCGGGTATGCCACCCGACAGGGATATTGATTTTTGTATTGAGGTAGCTCAGGGCATTCAACTCATTTCTATTTCGCCGTATCGTATGGCCCCTCCAGAGTTGAAGAAGTTGAAGGATCAGTTGCAGTATTTGCTGGATAGAGGCTTAATTAGTCCTAGTGTTTCTCCTTGGGGTGCTCCAGTGTTTTTTGTCAAGAAGAAAGATGGCTCAATGAGAATGTGTATTGACTACCAGCAGTTGAACAAGGTTACTATTAAGAATAAGTATCCTTTGCCGAGGATTGATGACCTATTTGACCTGCTTCAGGGTGCTACAGTATTTTCCAAGATAGACTTGAGATCAGGATACCATCACCTGAGGATTAGGGCGTCTGATGTCCCTAAGACAGCCTTTCGCACTCGTTATGGGCATTATGAGTTCTTGGTGATTTCATTTGGGTTGACAAATTCCCCCGCTGCTTTTATAGAGTTGATGAACCGAGTGTTCAGGCCCTATTTGGACTCGTTCGTTATTGTTTTCATTGATGATATATTGATATACTCTCGTAGCCGTGAGGAGCATGAGCAGCACCTTCGAGTCGTTCTCCAGACTCTGAGGGATAGTCAGTTGTATGCCAACTTTCGAGTCGAGCCGTGTATTATTACGCTTTGGAATTGAGTCATTATTGATATTATTGAGTCGATTATGTCTAGATACTATTGTTTCGGATTTGGATTCGAGAGGGAAAGCAGTGATTGAGGCGTGAATTGCATTCTTGGAGCCGAGGTAAGTGTTTGGCCTAACTTTAGTGAGGGAATAGGTGTTGGGTCGTATGTGCTACTTGTTTTATCATGTTCAATGTATAGGTGAGGTGACGAGTACATATGCATTGTTTGTCAAGCATCCCCGTGAGTCTATTTTTGGTGAATTACTTGTTATTACTCCGATATTTATTGTGTTATGAAGTAGTTTCCTTTGGGAAGTTGTTTAATTGCTGAGAATACTTGCTTAAGTACTTGTGATATGATGTCTCAGTTGAGAACCAAATTCATTAAGTTATGTATTCGTATGAGGTTGGTTATAGCTGAGTCCCTTGCCGGGCAACATTATTATTTTGGTTGATATTCCCCTTGCTGGGTGGTTATGAACTGTATATCACACTGTTGACTTCCTTACCAAACTGTTATTTGTTGTTGATTTGGGTGAGGAAGAGTGTAAAGCACGAAGGGTGATGGCTTGTATTCATTTCATTCATTGCATAGTGAGGAAGAGAATAAAAGCACGAAGGGTGATGTCGTGCCATGATTATTATTACTTTCATTTGTACATTGTATAGTGAGGAAGAGAGTAAAATCACGAAGGGTGATGCCGTGCCATGATTTATATTGCTTTCTTTCATACATTGCATAGTGAGGAAGAGAGTAAAAGCACGAAGGGTGATGCCGTGCCATGATTTATATTGCTTTCATTTATATTGTGCATTGTGAGGACGAGAGTAAGAGCACGAAGGGTGATGTCGTATACATACTTGTTTGTGTTATTATTTCCCGTTGACTTGTTTCTTCGTATTGTTGTTTGTTCAGTTATTCATCTTTGATTCTCATTTGTTACCCTCATTACATGTCCCCGTATTGCCATGCTTAACTGCTTATTTCTTGCTATTTTCTCTAGTACATATTATAGAACTGTACAGGTAAATTTTGTCGTCGTGTCTAGCCTCGTCACTACTTCGCCGAGGTTAGGCTCGGCACTTACTCAGTACATGGGGTCGGTTGTACTGATGCTACACCTGCACTTCTTTATGTTGTGCAGATCACGCAGTCGGACCCAGTGGACATCTCATAGGGAGTATCCTCCAGTCCATACAGGCGACACCGAGGTAGTTCCACAAGCGTTTGTGGATCTCGGCGTCATCTTCTATCTTATTGTTTCTGTCTTATCTTAGTATCATAGACAGTTGTACTTTTCATTTCATACTTTTTTTGTAGTAACCTTAGACAGTCCGTGAGATGTTGTGACACCAATTCTGGGGGATTATGTACGTAAATTTTGTGGCAACTATCTTATTAATATATAGACTCGCAGCTTCCGCACTATTATTAACTGTTTATGTTCATTGTTTCACTTTTAATGGCTTAAGTAAAGAAAGTTAGTAAATTAACTCAAACGTTGGCTTGTCTAGCGGGTACAACGTTAGACCTCATCAAGGCCTGAAGGTGGGATTTTCGGGTCGTGAAATAAAGAGATGCCACATAAGATTTCCAAAGCCCAATTATATATATCTATACTATATTAAAAGTACGAAGGCCCTTAGCGAAATGTCGTTCGCCTTTTTACCCTTTAAATATAGATTTCACATTAGACTAAATTGTAATTTAAATTGTCTTCCTAATAATTAGGACTTTAAAATCAACCAAACATTTTATTATCAATTTTTCCTTATTTGGATATATATGTCATATCTCATTCGATTTTATAATCAAAAGACTTCTTTTGAATACTAAGTAAGGAAAGATTCAAATATAAATGTAAATTAGAAAAATGACTTTCAAATCGATATTTTAGTACTACGTACGGAACGGTTTGCAATAAAGTTTCAATTAGAAAGTCCTTCTATGTTTTTTAAAAAAAAAAAATTTAGAAAGTCCTTATTGAACAGGTAAAATATCCTATTAAAATTTTGTTATTCTATTTATATCTATATTTATATTTATATCTATATCTATACTATATCAAAAGCACGGAAGCCCTTAGCAAAATGTTATTCATTTTTTTACCCTTTAAAAATAGATTTCACATTAGATAAAATTGTAATAATTATTTTTCCTAATATTAAGGATTTTAAAAACAAGTAGAATTTCTTTCCTTGTTTGTAGCAAATCCTAATATTTAGGAATTAAAAAACAACTAAGCTTACCCTATACATTTCTTTTCCTTAGTTGAATTGTGTATCATAATGATAATACACCATCTTAACCATCCTATATCACGTGAATAAAACTATACAATCTTTAGGACTATCTAATGTTAACATGAATCCTTGCTGCTTATTCAAATAGTACTCTGAGTTTAACATTTTAGCTATTTGGAATATATTAAACTTTTGGTTATTAAATACTTTAAACTGTGTAAAATAATAATAATATTAATTTAAAAATATAAATTAGCTAAACTTTCACTTAATCAGAATTTCCTTAGTTAAATACCATTAATATTAAAGTTTGAATTGAATTATTAGATTCTTTTATTATTCAAGACGTCACAATTTTATTTTTTTGTCTGATTTGCCACACATAAGCTATAACTCAAAACTAAAAATACTCATTATTTTGCAAAATTAAAAGTAATATCGAATTATTAATATAAATTTCTCTTAAAATTTTAAATAATAAAGTCAACTGATTTTACATTGGACAAAATTATCGTTTAATTTTTGTTCTAATATTTCGAATTTTCAAATCAGCTAGAATTTTGAATATTAACTTTTTTCTTATTTGAATTTTATAAATTTTTTTTATAATATTTAGACTTTAATATCAACTTAATTTACCATTTCTAAGTGTCCTTATTTAAAGCCAGTTAGTATTAAAGTTGAATTGAATTATACGATTCTTTTATTATCAAAATGTTTAAAATTAAGAATTCAAATTTCCACCATTTTTTGTCATATTTGCACGACTTTGAAGATACTAGAAAATAGGCACACATAAGCTATAACTCAAAAGTAAAACGCTAATTAATCTTCTACTTTTTCGTTAACTGTAATTTTTTTGAAATGTAAATAATATTAAAGTTAATTATTTAGCAACAAATTTGTCAAAGTATTTTCTTATGTGTTAAACTTAAAAGGTAGGACTCTTTATAAAATATCTGAAATCTCCATGGGTTGAATGTTCATGCTGAAACTAAAAAAATAAGTATGATAATTTATAAAATTGAACTGATAGTATTGTAAAATTAGAACAAAATTTTAAGGTGAATATATTAAATGATAATTGAAGACTTCTATGAGGCAGAGTTTATTCGAATTGAGTTAGCTGCATAGGATCAACATTCATTAATTTCAAGAGCTTATATATCTTTTTAATAATTAAAACATAAATTTTAAATTAATTTTTATTTATATTACTCATTCAGATGAGGGTACAACTTTCATAAATGAACAAAATTATAATTTAAATGACTTATCTATTATTTATGATTTTAAAAGTTTACATATTAAATCTTTCATTATTAAACTCGATAATCATAATATTTAGTAATTTAAAATTGTTAAATAGTTTACAACATATAAATTACACCGATTAAATACAACATTCGTGCCATACTCATAAAATCAAGATGGCAACGATTTTATACGTGCATTCAATTGATTTCTTATTAACTTGAAATATGGAGACATAAAATCACATATTAACTTATATTTGTTCAATACAATAACATATAATTAAAAAAAATTCAATGCAAAACCATTAAATATAAATTTTAAAAATTCTTGTTTTAATTGAACAAAATAATTCACCCGTGTTCGGTTAAGCACTCAAAAATTAAATAGCACTTTTAATCGAAATAAACAATACAAACCTAAGTTTATATGTTGAAGTGTGGAAATTTATACTAATGTTGATTGAATTTTTACCATTTAAAAGTATATTTCATATTAAATAAAAATATAACTTAAATATTTTTGTATTTAGGACTTTAAAACTAATTAAAAAAATTCTTATTAATTTTTTTTATTTGAACGATGTAAGGAGTTGTATTATTTAGGACTTTAAAATAGATTATATATAATAAGAAATAAAATGTCTAAAATATGTATACACACTCAATGGATTGAATAACATTTAGGTGAATATTTCTTTATTGAGTTAGCTATATATGATCAATATTCATCATTTTTATGTTTTCACTTTATTTTATAATT
This sequence comes from Nicotiana undulata, assembly GCA_005239495.1. Lineage (NCBI taxonomy): Eukaryota > Viridiplantae > Streptophyta > Magnoliopsida > Solanales > Solanaceae > Nicotiana > Nicotiana undulata. Next base: position 2,257 of record ML254650.1, on the reverse strand, counting down.
TAAATATAATTTTAAAAACTATATTTTCTTTAAAAAAAATTACTCACTAAATCTAGTATATATATATATATATATATATTGATTGATTAAGCAAGGTCATTATTATAGATAAAAGACCTCCTTAGAGCAATCAAGTTTTGAAAGCGAGCTAAAATTTAGCAAAAACAAAACAAAAAGGAGGGGTAGAAAAATAGGTGCAAATAATCGGAAACATGTTCACTTTGTGCCTTCCGCCAAACGGTCTGTAACTGCTAGTTTCCATGAAGATGTGTCTGATCTTCAAAATTCCAATTTACTGCATCAATAACCTGCAATCATAAAAGTTTTGAATTGAATATTGAAACTCTGTACATAGATTAATACAAGGGAATTTTTTTTTTTTGAAACGCATCTCCGCGAAAGAGGTTTGAGAATCATAAGATGAGTGTCAAAACGCTAGCACAAACTGCTCCGATAGACACGCATGATAAAGAGATGTGGGGACAACCAGGCCACTACTTTTACATGATATGAGTCTGGATGACCAAAGAGCCCCTAATAGAGCCCAACCTTTAAGCGGCTAAGGTCCAAAGGGCTATGGCAGAAAATCAGTTTCACATGTAATCTTAAGAAACAACCTTTGAAAAGTGTGTCCGCATTATGATCAAAGGCTAACCTAAGGAAAATTGGATTACGCATGTGTGGAAGTATAACTTTAACCTTCCTCCTGTCGAATACTTTGGCGTGGACCCCTATCTCGTACGTATATAAGCAGAGGATGAAAGTCTTTTCTATACTTTTTGCTTGATAAAGTGGCACGTATTAAATTAATAATCTTACCTGCTACCTAGTTATCACGTGATGTACGTATTATTTGGTATAAGAAATCTAAGTTAAATATGATCTAGAATTTCTAGAGAAAGAAGAGATTAAAAGAGGTTGAAAACATATAAGACCGTAGAAAATCTTTTCTTTTTTCAAATAAACATACATAATGTTGGTATAAGACCACAAAGGGATTGATGTGTCACACATAATTTCGTACATCTATTATTAATGGTTAGCCAATATAAATGTTTTTAACATTCGAGATAAAAAAACATTTATTATTGTACTATTATCCTGTTCAATTCCAAAAGACATTGCAGGGAACACAATTTTGCACATGTTTTGGCACGTAGTCCGTCGATTTTCAATATATTGTATCGCATTACCAAAATAAGGCACATTCTTAATAGTGTAATAATATAAGAAAATCCACACTGATGATGTATATGATAACTTAGTGTCTTATTTTGAGATTGGGCGCAAATAATCACTAGTACTATAGAGGGCAGCTCGATGCACAAGGTATTCTGTATTCACACAGGGTACCGAAAAGGGTCGCACCCCATAGCGACAGTCTGCTTTAATGCGAGTATTAGTGGCTCCTTCCACTGTTCGAAAGCAAGCAAAATAAGATAAATTTACTGCTGCTCCGAAACTCTAGCAAAATGGATAATTTAATCAAAGACCATAGAAGGTCATTTTCATTAAAAGTACACAAATAAANAATTCAAAGTTGTAGATGAACACCAACACAGTAGAGGTATTTATAGGCAGTGAAATAAGAGTGGAAAAAGCTTTACTTATATTTTGAAGCAAAAAAGAAAAAGAAAAAGAGAGTAGATAAGTTTAGTGGGCCAACAACTATGTGAAGTGAATTTTTGCACCTCTACTGTGTTGGTAATTTTGAAATTTGGAGAACTATCAATAGCACATGTTTCTCATGTTCATAAATTTTAGTAACTAGTTATTTTCCCCAAAAGAAAAGAAAAAACTCCTAGTAATTACTACATTTTGGTGACGAGCAGAGCTGGTAAAAGTGTCACGATCCAATATTCCCTCCCTTGTATCGTGACGGTACCTAGTTTTAAGGACTAGGTAAGTCTAATGTTAACAAACATCAATTACAATATAAGAATCATTTAAGTGTTTTTGGAATAAATCTCTACACATTACACGTTTTCCTAAAACCCGATAAGTACAAGTATAAGCTTTACAGAAGTTTACACTATAACTCATAATTACCACCGTTCAGAAAGAAGTACAACAGGGTATGAACAAAAAAATAAAACGGCGACTCTGAAACCCGCAAATGCTGGAGCGGTTTTACCTTGAGTCTCTACAATAGCAATTGCGCTGCTAACTATCGATCGATCAGCTATGCAAAACCTGGAACCCGCACAAAAATGTGCAGAAGTGTAGTATGAGCACACCACAGTGGTGCCCAGTAAGT